>JBCHWC010000024.1:0-50000 GCA_039654765.1 Mylopharyngodon piceus
GGACTTAAAACCTCTGTAGCATGGATGCTCAAGGTCAAGAAGATGCTTATGCAGATTGTGAAACAGAGGAGGGCTTTATAAGCATACTTGTGCAAAAGACGTTCCAGACACTGAAGCAAATAGATTTCATGCAACAAGAAAGATGAAGGCCAACATGGAAGGCAAATCATTGACTGCTGAATCTGATGATCTCATGAGAACAGAAACTGCTATTATTCAGTATTATCATCAAGAGAGATTTTCTGATGAGATTATTGCATTGAAGGCAGGAGCTACTGTCAAGAAAAAGTGACATCTTTAGGATTGATCCAGTGCTTGAGAGTAGGAGGGAGACTTGCTAGGGCTGCCATGCCTGAGGAAGAAAGACGTCCAGTTATATTGTCTATGGACCAGGCTATTTGCAACTTATCTCGAAGCGTGTTTATCAGCAACTTGGCCATAAAGGAAGAAAGTATTTGTTGTAATTTCTCCGTAAGCGTTACTGGATAACTAAAGCTAATTCTACTTGTCGGAAAATAATCTCTGGCTGTCATGTCATCAGCTTTAAGGAAAAGTCGGAGAGCAAAAAATGTCTGACTTGCCAGTTGAAATCAAGAAAGGTCGAGGAACAGTTAAACGCTATAGGGTAATTTTCACCTGCATGGCAAGCAGGGCTATACACCTTGAGATGGTTTAGGCTACTTAGGATACTTTAAATACAGACTCCTGTATTAATGCCATTCACCGCTTTTTGTGTTTCGTCGTGGTCAAGTTGCCCAGTTGAGATCAGATAATGGTATAACAACTTTTGTTGGAGCTGAGCAGGAGCTGAGGGAAGCAGTAGCTGGAGTAGTAGACCATAACAAGATCCAGCATTCCTTGTCATCAAGAGGACTTAAATGGATATTCAGTCCTTCTGCCAGGTCTCACATCAGTGGATTGTGATGAAGGTTTTGATGAAGGAGATTTGAACATCAAGAAACGATGGAGACAGGTATAATACTTGTCAGATCTCTTCTGGAAAAGATGGGTAAGAGAGTACGTGTTACTACAAGAGAGACAGAAATGGATAAAACCACAAAGAAGCTCTAGAGTGGAGACATTGTTGCTCTCATGGATCCTGTAGCTCCTCATGGGTCCTGGTTGATGGAAAGAGTAATTAAAGCCTATACCGATAAAAATGTATTTGTTAGATCAGTCCAACTTCAGACAAAAATAGGGCAGCTGGATAGGCCCGGGTCCAAAATCTGAATCGGAATTCCCGTACAAAGACATTTATGGTTCCTTTATGTATATGTTGTTTAATTGTGAATTTATATTTACAATTATGGGGCCAGGTGTAGGAGCCAAATGTAATGATTGTTTAACCACTAGATGGCAGAGTGCACCAGTGGTGTAGGTTTAGGTCACCTGTTCATATCACATGAGGGACTCTCTAACCAATATTGTATGCACCCTGTTTTTCAGTTTGCTTGAAATTGCCTTTTTGTCCATTAAATTACAGTTTTTTTTCAATGTCGACTTTTTGAAGTGTGGGTATTAAGTTCAAAATAATTAATAAAAAATTTTAAAGTCAAGATTATATTAAATGTATTTCTACAATCTTAATCCTTTAGAAAAATAGTTTAAATTTTATTTTCTTTTAAATAAGAAAATATAAAATTTTATTGTCTGCAAAAATTTTGTCAACTGTTACTAACCAAACCTGAAAACTAAAAAATGGTTTATCCCAAAGCCATGTGACAAGCATCTCCAATGTTGAGTATATTATGGTTTGCAATATTTTTTACTTTAAATGAATATTAAAATGTGAGGTTAACCTGATCAAGAAAATAACATTTGTTTGACCACCAGACAAGGCCTGCCATTGAAATTATAAGGCAAAATGGTAAAATTGTCATCTATGCTATTGGTCGTGGGGAAAAATCAAACTTAAGCTATGGGGAAAGATTAGTATTATTAAAATGGTTATAGCCCCCCAGCTTAATTTTATATATTAATGAAAACCATCTTCATTTTTCAAGCAATTCGATAACTTAATGAAACATTTTCTTTGGGATGGGAAAAGGGCAAGGATCAATCTAAATAAGCTGATTGCCCCTAAAGAAAAAGGAGGGTTGGGTTTTCCAGATTGTAGACTATATCATTTGCTATTTGTTCTGACAAAAATAGCTAAATATTGGAATCAGGAAAAGGATAAAACTGACTGGATGAATGTTGAATATAAAATATGTGCACCCTTTCGCATCGCATGCACCCTTTACTCCCACTGAAGTATTCTCACAGTCTACTTTTAATACTACAAATTCTGTTCTTATTCATACTAGAGATGTTTGGGTTAGAATTCACAAAATATTCAAATTATCTCACCATTTACAGAAATACTCTTCATTATGGCATAACTCAGCAATCCGTATTGGTAAAAAGATGATTTATTGGAAGTATTGGCACCAGCAAGGTATGAGTACAATTGAAGACTTGTATGAGAATGGGGTGTTAAGGTCTTATGAAAATTTAATTAAGTGTTATAATCTTGTAGGAAAAGAAAACTTCTGGAAGTTTTTACAGTTACGTAATTGTATATTGTCTAAAGTTAGCCCCATGGTTGACAATCCTATCTCAAGTTATTTAAAAAAAAAAAACAAGAATTTCATAAATCTTCACATTTATATAAAATGGTAAACTCCTTTAGGAGTAGTGACTTGGGAAATTTAAGGACCATTTGGCAGAGAGACATTGGTGAAGAAATTGACTCAGAAAAATGGTCCAGCATTTTGGCGGGGTGTGGTAAATATATAAAAGAAGTAAGGGGGAAGTTCACTCAATATAAGATTCTTCATAGATACTACCACACATGAAGGACAATTTGTGCTGGAAGTGCCAGTTGGAAACAGGTACCTTTTTACATCGTATTTGGGAGTGTAGCCTAGTTAAACCATTCTGGAAACAAGTTATAGATGTCGTAAGTTGCTGGTATGGCTCCACAATATCTTTAACACCTCAACTGTGTTTACTAGGTGACAAGTCTCAATTACCAAATGTTTTTAAGTGTGTACTTTCTGTTATAATGGTATGTATTACAGTAGCTAGCAGGATTATTCTGAGACACTGGAAGACAGTGAAAGCCCCAGAACTGAAAGATTGGGCTAGTGCAATGATAGAAATTGCTTCTTACGAATCTATGCTTAACAGAGTAAATGGTGTCAAAGAGGATGGGTTGTCTCCTTGGGAAGAGTTCTGGACATACAGGTGCTGGTCATATAATTAGAATATCATCAAAAAGTTGATTTATTTCACTAATTCCATTCAAAAAGTCAAAATTTGTATATTATATTCATTCATTACATACAGACTGATATATTTCAAATGTTTATTTCTTTTAATTTTGATGATTATAAATGAAAACTAAGGAAAATCCCAAATTCAGTATCTCAGAAAATTAGAATATTGTGAAAAGGTTCAATATTGAAGACACCTGGTGCCACACTCTAATCAGCTAATTAACTCAAAACACCTGCAAAGGCCTTTAAATGGTCTCTCAGTCTAGTTCTGTAGGCTACACAATCATGGGGAAGACTGCTGACTTGACAGTTGTCCAAAAGACGACCATTGACACCTTGCACAAGGAGGGCAAGACACAAAAGGTCATTGCAAAAGAGGCTGGCTGTTCACAGAGCTCTGTGTCCAAGCACATTAATAGAGAGGCGAAGGGAAGGAAAAGATGTGGTAGAAAAAAAGTGTACAAGCAATAGGGATAACCGCACCCTGGAGAGGATTGTGAAACAAAACCCATTCAAAAATGTGGGGGAGATTCACAAAGAGTGGACTGCAGCTGGAGTCAGTGCTTCAAGAACCACTACGCACAGACGTATGCAAGACATGGGTTTCAGCTGTCGCATTCCTTGTGTCAAGCCACTCTTGAACAACAGACAGCGTCAGAAGCGTCTCGCCTGGGCTAAAGACAAAAAGGACTGGACTGCTGCTGAGTTGTCCAAAGTTATGTTCTCTGATGAAAGTAAATTTTGCATTTCCTTTGGAAATCAGGGTCCCAGAGTCTGGAGGAAGAGAGGAGAGGCACACAATCCATGTTGCTTGAGGTCCAGTGTAAAGTTTCCACAGTCAGTGATGGTTTGGGGTGCCATGTCATCTGCTGGTGTTGGTCCACTGTGTTTTCTGAGGTCCAAGGTCAACGCAGCCATATACCAGGAAGTTTTAGAGCACTTCATGCTTCCTGCTGCTGACCAACTTTATGGAGATGCAGATTTCATTTTCCAACAGGACTTGGCACCTGCACACAGTGCCAAAGCTACCAGTACCTGGTTTAAGGACCATGGTATCCCTGTTCTTAATTGGCCAGCAAACTCTCCTGACCTTAACCCCATAGAAAATCGATGGGGTATTGAGAAGAAGAAGATGCGATATGCCAGACCCAACAATGCAGAAGAGCTGAAGGCCACTATCAGAGCAACCTGGGCTCTTATAACACCTGAGCAGTGCCACAGACTGATCGACTCCATGCCACGCCGCATTGCTGCAGTAATTCAGGCAAAAGGAGCCCCAACTAAGTATTGAGTGCTGTACATGCTCATACTTTTCATGTTCATACTATTCAGTTGGCCAAGATTTCTAAAAATCCTTTCTTTGTATTGGTCTTAAGTAATATTCTAATTTTCTGAGATACTGAATTTGGGATTTTCCTTAGTTGTCAGTTATAATCATCAAAATTAAAAGAAATAAACATTTGAAATATATCAGTCTGTGTGTAATGAATGAATATAATATACAAGTTTCACTTTTTGAATGGAATTAGTGAAATAAATCAACTTTTTGATGATATTCTAATTATATGACCAGCACCTGTATATTACAGTAACGACTCAGAATGAATAGAAACTATTTGTTGATTCACTGTATAAAACTGAAAGCTCAGCTTGTTTTACACCATGATATAAAAAATAAAAAAAGGTAATTGCAACTTTTATCTTATTATTCTGACTTTTTTTCACGCAATTGCAAGTTTTTATCATGCAATTCTGACTTTATATCTCACAATTCTGACCTTTTTTCTCACAATTGCAAGTTATAAAGTCAGAATCGCATGATAAACTCGCAATTCTGAGAAAAAAACATCAGTCTTTTTTCCCCCTCTATCTATCTATCTATCTATCTATCTATCTATCTATCTATCTATCTATCTATCTGTTGTAATGAGTTTCTGTATAAGACTGTCATCTAGTGGTCGTGTTTATTCTATGACTGGTCGTTCTTGTGCACACGTTTTAAAACCAGGAAATGTTTCTGTTCAGTGAAATCGAAACTTAAGCTCAAGCTGCTGTCGAGCCGTTGTCGACATCTCTCTGTCTGTGCAATAAAATGGCAGAATCCAGTGTTTCTTTGGCTCAGGACCACTTCAGCTGTTCAATCTGTCTGGACCTACTGAAGAATCCAGTGGCCATTCCCTGTGGACACAGTTACTGTATGAGCTGTATTACAGGCTGCTGGGATCAGGATGATCAGAAGGGAGTCTACAGCTGTCCTCAGTGCAGACAGACATTCACTCCAAGACCTGTTTTAGGTAAAAACACCATGCTGGCTGAAGTGGTGAAGAAACTCAAGAAGGCAAAACTACAAACTGCTTGTCCTAATCAATGTTACGCTGAACATGGAGATGTGGAGTGTGACGTCTGTACTGGGGACAAAAACAAAGCCATCAAGTCCTGTCTGATGTGTCTGAACTCTTACTGTCAAAAACATCTGGAACAACATGAGACTTTCTTCAAAAGTAAAAGACACAATCTAATGGATGCCACTGGAAAGCTGCAGGAGATGATCTGCTCTCAACATGAGAAACTACTGGAGATTTACTGTCAAACTGATCAACAATGTATATGTTATCTGTGTACAATGGATGAACACAAAAACCATGACGTGATATCAGCTGCAGCAGAGAGGACTGAGAAACAGGTATGAGTTGTGCTGCCTAATAAAAATATTTTCCTTGATTATGATTTTACTTCTTTAACTTTAGTTAGTGTGTACTGTTTGCTGTTTGAGTATAACATCTGCAGTTTCGATGCTCAAAGTTCCTTGCAAAGGGAGATTTTCTTTTACAGAAATCGTTTTTTAAGGACTACAACAAATGGCTGGTAGGAACTACAACGAGATTGTTCCCGGGTTGGTGACATCACAAAACCCCAAAATTTACATAGACCCTGCCCCCGGGAACATGCAACAAAAGGGGGTGAGGCCATGTTTATGGGGGTAGAATTGTAGCAAAATTCCAAATAAATAGATTATGATCCACAAATAAATGTAAAGATATTCACAAAAAATAATCGTATGCACAAATGAATAGAATGAGATCCACAAATATATGTTAGGAGTTTCACAAAAAATAATTAAATTCACAAATAAATAAAATGAGATTTGCTAATAAAAAACATACTCACAAATATGTTTTTATGTCACAAGCACAACTCTGCTTGCATTTATTTGTGAATCACCACCTGTGCATTTGTGGATTGCTTTCTGTGCATTTGTGGATAGCTGCGCGCATTTGTGAATTGCTTTCTGTGCATTTGTGAATCACCTCGCACATTTGTGGATTCTGAAACAATTCTACCGTCATGACCTCAGACAAATCCACAAATAGGTCGACTCCACCCACCGACTACTCAAGCCAATCAGATAACGGACACGTGGCGCTGACCAATCACAGCACAATTTCGCTACAACCAATCACGTTTTGCTTTACAATTGGGGCGATCTCGTCCTGCATTGGCTTAGAAAGGAAGTAGAGGGTTCTTAAAGTGATTGTTCACCCAAAAATGAAAATTTGATGTTTATCTGCTTACCCCCAGGGCATCCAAGATGTAGGTGACTTTGTTTCTTCAGTAGAACACAAATGATGATTTTTAACTTCAACCGTTGCGGTCTGTCAGTCATATAATGCATGTCAATGGTAACTCAATCTATAAGAGTAAAAAAAAACATGCACAGACAAATCCAAATTAAACCCTGCGGCTCGTGACGACACATTGATGTCCTAAGACACGAAATGATCGGTTTGTTCGAGAAACCGAACAGTATTTATATCATTTTTCACCTCTAAAACACCACTATGTCCAACTGCCTTGCGTATCCGATTATGATTATGATCTGCGCTGTGTATGAATACTTATCCAGTTTTTCATGATAAATGCTGTTCAAATGTCCTGTTTGTCATGATGACGTCTAAAGTCCCTGCCAAAGGAAGTAGTCCCTTTTAGCAATTTGTTAGCAACCGCCATTTTTAAGACACAATAAAGGTTTAAAAAAATCACAAGTGGGTTATAACTGGTGTGTTTTATGTCATAGATCAAAACGTGAAAATATTTAGAAGCTTTGTTAACAACAGTCCTTATTTCAGGCGATTTAGCAAAAACCCATTAAAAAAACCCATTGACTTCGGGGCGATGGAACCGGAAGTCCTAAAATGCTAAATCGCTTCCGGGTTTTGCCTGAGTCATTCTACGAAATGGGTGCCATTTCCACTTTGCAATTTTCAAAATTTTCATTATGAACAAACTTTTTTTTTAAACAAACCTACAACTTGAAAGATATGTTAATCCTCCAAAAAACATATTTTCCCACCTCAGGCACAAAATCTTTATTAATAATATCCTTTTTATTCAGGCAAGGAAGCCATTCTTGTACCACCCACTGGAGTAGTAAAACAAGACATAGATTTTTAAAATCTAATGTTTTCCTGATAGTAAAATGTCCCTTTTTTGGAAACCATTAATAGAAAGTCTGTAATTTTTTATTTTATTTTTTTTTAATTCTTAGATATTTAATCTTGAAATATGAATTTGACGTTTCAGTGTTTGTACTGAAAAAAATATTTCACTTAAAAATACAAATAAAGTTACATTTATCTGATTAGTCCACACAACACGAACATCATTCAACATTAATTTATGTAATATTTCATTTTTTTTTCATAAACTTTTAACAAAATGACCCTGTGACAGGGTGGTAAATGTGACGGGGTGGTAACTGATGTGACGGGGTGGTATGGACAAAGTGTCTCTCTATGTGATCTGCTGGTTTTAAACTTTAAAAACTGGGGGAGGGGAGACATTCAAATTGAGTAAAAAGTGTGTGAGTAATATAGTGAGTGAGTGAGTGAATGAACCTAACAGTGTTGCCAAGTCTGCGGTTTTCCCGCGGAATTGGGCTAGGCTACTTTTACACTGTTGCCGCAGGTTGTTTTTCATGTCCACGGGTTGAAGCGAGCGCAAATAACATGATATTTAGCCCTTGGAATGCACATTTTACCAAGGGAACCCTGCCAAAACAAAACAAAACAAAAAAACGTTTTACCCCCCAGAACGTGATTTTTATCGGGGGACATTTTGAGATGAAATTTACCACCCTGTCACGTAAATTTCATCCCAAAATGTCCGCAAATCTCCCATGTGGTCAAGTTTCTCACCTAGCATACATGCATTCAATCTGAAATATAATTTCCTTTGTATTAATAATGTAAAAAAAATTAATAAAAAACATTTTCCCTATCTATTTTGCGTGACGGGGAGGTAGGTTTAAGCTTGACGGGCCCTGCCTAACATGAAAAAGCAACAAATAAATAATGTAAAAAAAAAAAAAATGTACATAGTTTCCTGCTTTTGTTCTTGGTGGCTGTAAGGCTTAAATGATGTCACTCCGGCTTTGTGATGTCATTTAAAGGAACAGTGCATTATTTATAGATAAAAAGTTAGTTTGACGGGGTGGCAAGTCAAACTGAGGGACGCGCACAAATCAAAATATTTACCAAAAAAATAAGACTTATTGTGAATAAATATATCTTATCTAAACAGGGACACGCATATAATCCTGAAAATAGTATATGTTTGAAAAATATATAACTTATTTGGTGATATTTTAGATGCAAATGTCATGTTGGTTAACAGGGGCATGTGAAATTGGCTATATAATAATGAAAAATGATTAATAATAGTATGTAAATCTTACTTTTATCATATATCGTGTTAAAAAGAACACTTGAATTAATAACTTTAAGCTTTGGAAACAGACTTTGGGACATTTTTTGTGCCTTATGCATCTGATCAAATGTTGCAGACCCAAATGGCACCTGTTTCGTAGAATGACTCGCCTACAAAAACACGTCATCCCTGAGGTACTCTATTATAATAAACACTAGACGCCCTATTGGCCTCTTTGGACTGTTGCTACGATACGTCAACGAGTCCGCCATATTGCTGAGGGCAAGACTCCGCTGTTAACAAATGCAAGTAAACGGGCGAGCTGCGGTTTTTCTGGATAAAAACAAAAATAACGTTTATATTTATCAACCGATTTCAGTGGTTTATAATGTACGTGGTGTACAAAAAGTTCTAGTTACTTAAAATATCTATTCTCTATAGTTAGACATATAAAATATTTATTTTAATAAGAAATAGTCAAATCTCAGGCTTGTCATGTATTTGGCTGCTTTATTCTTGCATAAGAATTGTGAAAACGCCCATACTGAGATATAATTTAATTTTCACATTAAATGAAATAAAGTTTTCTTATTGTGGAAAAGGCATTTTCTGTCTTTAACCTAATTTTAGCTTTTCTTGAGCTTAGAATTGACCACCATTGATAAAATGAAACAAATCGTCAAATACAAATCACACAGGCTGCTTTCTGTATTTTTATAGCACTAAAATGATACAGATATTTACAGATAGATACTCCAAAAACATACAACAACGATAACTGATGGATCCTTTATGGTAATACATATGACATGGTACAACTACAGTGCAATGCAAGTAGTAAATATAAGAAAGTGAGAATAGTAAATAGTTTGTTATACACTATATATAAGAAATAGTTTATGTAGTATATAATATAATAATATGTCCACACCACATCTATAACAATGATATAGAGAAACGATATTGTTGGGATCACTTTCGGAACTATTTTTTTTCCCAGCTGTTGAACTATAAAACACTGACAGCCAATCAGAATCCGTTCTAATTTAAGGGCTTGCACCCTTAAAATGGCAAACGACATTGGCGAGAAGTTAATCGCCCAGGTCCAGAAAAAGCCACCACTGTTTGACAAAAGGATACTTTTGTCACAATCTGGGTCTTTTGTTTTGTCTTGTTAAAGGACTTTTATGTTGAAATGCATTCTGAGTTTCCATTGTGTCTGTGTTCCTTTCCTGTTCGTTTTTCATTTCACTGTGTTGTCATATTAGTCACCATGGTCACCTTCATTAGTTACAGCTGTTGTTCATTATCTACTCATTGCATTGTGTATTTAAGCTCTTGCTTTCCAGTTAGGGTTTATGGGTCGTTGTTGGTGTTCATGTGGTTTGCAGGGGGGTGCTCTTGTTTTCGCCGTGTGATTTGGATTATGTTACCGTGTTACTCTTGTCTGGATTATTTGCCTGCTCAAGGTTTGGAAAGGATCTGTGACTTTGCCTTTTGGTAATAAACTGTGTGTGCATTTGGATTCGCCATCGTCTCATCTTCATGCACCCGTTACAGAGCGACCCATCACACAATGAATCCGGCTACACAGTTAATGCGTCTCCGTCAAGGAGATAGATCTATTGAGGACTATGTCGAGAACTTTATTGGACTGGCACATTTAAAATTTTTTGACAAGATGTGTCTGTGATTTTTTTCGAGGAGGGCTGTCTGATCCGCTCAGTTCTGTCATGCCATTGCATGATCCTAGTTGGACTTTAGAACAGTATATAGATCTGGCATTGCAACTGAGCGGCTCTGTTTTTACTGTGGGAATCGCGGAGGAGCAACGCAACGCTTCCGCAGTATCCTCCAGCTCAAAGTCTCGTTCCAAGATGGCCACCATTCCAGAGCTTTGTCACGTCCCAGCAGATCTTCCAGGGCCTCGTCACGCCTGAGCCCTCAGCCGAGATGGCTGCCACGCCTGAGCCCTCAGCCGAGATGGCTGCCACGCCTGAGCCCTCAGCCGAGATGGCTGCCACGCCTGAGCCCTCAGCCGAGATGGCTGCCACGCCTGAGCCCTCAGCCGAGATGGCTGCCACGCCTGAGCCCTCAGCCGAGATGGCTGCCACGCCTGAGCCCTCAGCCGAGATGGCTGCCACGCCTGAGCCCTCAGCCGAGATGGCTGCCACGCCTGAGCCCTCAGCCGAGATGGCTGCCACGCCAGAGCCCTCAGCCGAGATGTCTGCCACGCCTGAGCCATCTGACGAGATGGTCTGAGGTCTGAGGTCGTCCCTGAGTTCCCTGTCTGCCTTGATACGACCACGGAGATCGTCCTATCTGCCCTGTTACGACTAAGGAGGTCGACCCTGAGTTCTCTGTCTGCTCTAATACAACTACAGAGGTCGTCCCTGAGTCCCCTGTCAGCCCTGATGTGACCACAGAGGTGGTTCCTGAGTTTCCTGTCTGCCTTGACACGACCTTAGAGGTCGTTCCTGAACTGTCTACCTGTGCTATTGCGGCCCTAGTGGTCACTCCTAACTTCTCTGTGCTTAATGTTCCAGTTTTGTCTGGTCAGCTTTGTTGGCCTCTAGATCTACCTGATCCGCCCAGAGAGTCTTCAGTTCCGTCTGCACGGCAGTTGTAGTCATCTGCTCCACCATAGGGTTCTTCAAGTCCATCTGCACTGTTGTGGTGGTCATCTGCGCCACCGTGGGGTTCTTCAAGCCCATCTGCACTGCTGTGGTGGTCGTCTGCGCCACCGTGGGGATCTACAAGACCATCTGCACGGCTGTGGGGGTCTTCAAGCCCGTCTGTACTGCTGTGGTGGTCGTCTGTGCCACCGTGGGGATCTTCAAGCCCATCTGTACTGCTGTGGTGGTCATCTGCTTCGACGTGGGGGCCTTCAAGCCTGTTTGAGCTGCTGTGGTGGCAGCCTTTCCCGCACTGGCCACCTAATTGGCCTGTCCCGTCCTGGCTGCCTGCTAAGCCTTCGTCCCTCGTTCCCCTGCCCCTCCACGTACCTGGCCCTCCATCCCTCCCCCTGTTCCACCTCCTTTCCACCTCCCTCCTGGACATTCCTGGATTGTTTTTAGGAGTGTCTGGAAGCCACTCCTTTGGGTGGGGGGAGATTTATGTCACGATCTGGGTCTTTTGTTTTGTCTTGTTAAAGGACTTTTGTTGAAATGCATTCTGAGTTTCCATTTTGTCTGTGTTCCTTTCCTGTTTGGTTTTCATTTCTCTGTGTTGTCATATTAGTCACCATGGTCACCTTCATTAGTTACAGCTGTTGTTCATTATCTACTCATTGCATTGTGTATTTAAGCTCTTGCTTTCCAGTTCGGGTTTATGGGTCGTTGTTGGTGTTCATGTGGTTTGCAGGGGGTGCTCTTGTCTTCTCAGTGTGATTTGGATTATGTTACCGTGTTACTCTTGTCAGGATTATTTTCCTGCTCAAGGTTTGGAAAGGATCTGTGACTTTGCCTTTTGGTAATAAACTGTGTGTGCATTTGGATTCGCCCTCGTCTCATCTTCATGCACCTGTTACAACTTTAAAGAAAATGGATATGGAAAACAATCAGTCATACCCTCGGAATAAATGGTGAGAAGTATTAACGGAGATGAGATCATTATGCCAGGCTAGCAAACAGTGTAACATAAAATTACCTTAGGTATCCTGTGCAATGTCGACAACACTGTGTTGCTTACTTCCTTTGAAGTTGCTGTGAAAAAGACTAGGCATTGTTTTTATTCCACTATATTGACTTCGTCAGCTAAATTCACTGTTAGATTAGATCGATTACACTAGCTATTCTCTCGAAACTAGGGATGCACCAATACCCTTTTTTTTTTTTTTTTTTTTTTTTTGTGATGTTGCAGTTTTCCAAGCACAACACAGTGAGACTAATGCATGTAGGACAGCTTCTTTATTATTACTCTAATGAAAAAAGTTATAATTTTTATGTGCTTGTCACAATCTTAAAGAACAATTTCAGTGTCCAATAACCTTCAAATGGCATAATTACCAATATATATAATTGTTATAGGCTATAAAAATAAATGTACAAACAATACAACAAATACTATAGAGATACAAATTAAATATGTTTTTCAGATACAGTAGGTTTATTTAAGCCATAGCCGACTTATTTACGTGAGATACTCCACACGATGGACATTTTGACAACTATGTGTGCATTTGACCATTCAGGCGCAAGGATATGGCAAGCCAAAAGGGTCAGAATTACGCTATAGATTAATCGCATTTACAGTCAAACGCCGCAAAATACGCCGTTGCATTACAAACGCCGTAAAAAACGTGCGAAAATACGTCAATGACGCCGTATTTAACAGCGTTTTAGTGTGCATGAAAAGCGCCGCTTTTTACGCCGTCCATCTTGCCATATGACGCCCACTGATTTCCACAGCCAGTAGGTTTGAACCGTTTTCACCCAATTAATGGTAAACTGAGTCAGACCAGACCAATTCAGCACAGATCATTTTAGCCAAAGGAGTGCCTATGAATTGATAGGATATATTTATGTACAATAGCCTATAACTTTTTGGATATTTTCATCTCTACTAACATTAAACATATTAATTAAAGATCGCACCTCTTTATCATACTTTAATGTAATTGCTAAGATTTCATGTTCAGCAATTACCTACCCCATTCTATGTATTCAACTTATTACCCAGATACTTTTCACATTAGTAACACTAGCTTTAAGTAGGCCTAATATTTCCAAAACGAGAAATCGTCCCTAGTATAATAGAAGCGAGATATTGTTTAAAAGTTGTGCAACATATCATGTGGTAGCCTAGTTGATAGCCTGCTTATTAAAGTGCTCGACTCCCAAACCGCATCGATCGCTGGTGTGGTCCGATCAGGTCTGGTTTGAAAGAGTGTATTTGCTATGTTAAAGAAATAAATAATCTTTTTTTGCGAGCTTTTGTTTTTTTTTTTTTTTTTTCTAGTGTAGACGACATGCGAACTACATGGTTGTAATTCATGAATGCTCTGGAATACAGATCTAAGGTCTATTTTGAAAGAAGACATTTGGCAAATTATTGCTGAAGTGGAATCACTCAAAAAAAAAAATATATATATGAAAAAGTTATTTAAGTTTAAATGTATTATGAAAATGTACAGAATTATGTTTTTCTTTTATTAAAAAAATATATAAATAAATATGTTTTAGCCCAAAAATAAATAAATAAATAAATAAATAATAATATCGAGTCTAACCAAGTTTTATGCAAAAAATGCCTTTTCTGAGAAACCTTTTACAGACCAGATAACTCCATCAACATTTTTTTTATTTATTTAATTAGTAAATGAACATTATAATTCTGATTCAAGACATGGATAGGATAGGATACATCATTTCATACAACATTTAGATTTTTTTTTCTTTTTTTTTCTTTGATGCACACTCGATCTTGTCAGAAATTAATCAAATACTGTTCCTACATAATTTACTGTCACAACGGGAAACTAAAAATTGACAATGCGGGGCTCACAAGTAAGGCAAGCATCCTCCTGCAATGGTAGGTGTATCGTGGTTGATAAACACCATCAAAATGACGTTGATCGATGTATAAATTAATATAGGCTAATCACACTACATGAAATTCAGACATTTTCATGTTCTGAATTCATGCTGAATTCGAGACTTTGAGAGCAGTGTCCGCGACACCAAATGGAAGATCTGCTGGGTTTTAAATAATTATCCAAATATGTGAAATAGCCTATAGCCTAATTTTATATTTTCTAACAGAGAAAATGAGGGAAGCATCCCAAACGATTAATGTTAATGGGGCAGTCAAGCAAGCAGATTAATCAGGAAAAAAGCGGACACAGTAAGGTACAAATTAGCCTATAGTTTGGAGCTTCAGACACATTGAAACCCATAAGCCTACTAATATTATTATCACAATTATATTAATTCTTAGTCACCATGAACTTTTAGTTTGTTTACATTTGTCAACGTTCAGGTGCACGTCATTAATCATCTTGTTTGAGTCACTATATAAGTTCTCCCTTCACGGTCAGTCTTTGTCCGACCAAAGGCCAAGCCGACCTTGTCATAGACCAGAACTTTATGTTTTATCTTTTAAAATTATGGAAATTATTTTGCATTATCTTTCAAAATTCGGTTAACGGCTTTGTTCAGACCGAACTTCTCCCACAAACGCTGGACTTTTTTCAAGTCATTTGTTTTACTCTAAACTGGACGACCGAAAGGGCAAAAATATTTTAGTCTTCATGTTACAAAAATATATTGGATATGGCGAAATGTATTAATGCTATTTAATGAATACAACGTAACATGAATAAAACATGAATATAAGTAAAAAAAAAAAAAAAAAAAAAAAACCACAAGTAGCCTATTTGTTTAAATTTTTTTTTTTTTTTTTTTTTAAAATCTGTGTTGGTTATTGAAAGAGAACAGCATGAGTAAGATAGGATCATAAGATGCGCAATATGTCGGGAGACATTGAATGGGTCAGACATGATTTTGATCACTTCATTAAGTTTTGTTTTGTAGAAAGCCTTTATTTAAAATGAATTTCGTTTTGTATAAATTGTATCTTAATTTTAATCAATGTTTCATCAACCAATATAAATAAGAAGCAAATAGCCTATAGCAGACAAAATAGGCCTAATCATGACATGGAGGCGCCGGCGCAATCACCTTTGTTGCACATGAAATGGGTGCAACAAAGGTGAAATTGTTCCTCATATATGAACCGAAAATCAGGAACTGTGTGAGTGAGTCCAAGAATCGCACAGGTTTTAGCCAGATTGCAAACACGACTTGCTGGCCCTCCAAAACAATGTATGTAATGTATTGTAATAGTAGCATAACAATCAAAAATGCACAAAATTTATCGACACAGACCTCATGTTTAATATGATAGTTTCGTCCTTACATCTGTTGTTAGTCCCGAGAGCATTTACATTAGTCAATAAATACGTGGATCCGCAAGTTTTATTAGGTTGGCCTGATGGACGAGGGGTAAAATTTTTGTTCAAGCATATGCCAGAGGTTCTGGGTTCTAATAGTATAATGTATTTTATTTTTTTCTTATTAAAACCAAAAATGTTCATCAGTGATTGTATATCAAGAGCGGGGACACATTTCTGTGTATTTTGTTTAGTGATTTCACCGGAATTAATAGTCTCTGCAACAGCGTTAGATTGAAGCGCTCATTCGTGTGAAGACTGCGCAGTGTGCACAAGCGCAAAGAGAACCATGTTGCGCCACTGATAACAGCGGCAACGAGCACTCTACATGATTTCAAAAACAACACATCCCAGCGCCAGATCGCCTATTAGCCTATTTAACTCAAACGAACTAATTGCTAATGAACTACTGGTGTTTCTTTTGTATTCGTATACATCAGTGCCACGAGATGTTTCAAAAAGTGGTGGGGACAATATCGACCCTGACAAAAAGTGGTGGGGACATGTCCCACCCACAAATTACACCTATGGCTGCAGGAGATATTGCTGCACATCTCCATTCTCACACTATAAAACAAACATTTTACCTATCTTAGCACCAATTAGCAACAACGGTCTTCACGATCAACTCATGATGCTTTTAGGCTAACTGTTCTTGATACTTATTTTGTACTCCTGGATGAGGTCATCCTCTTCACCCAGCAACTGACCAAGTGACGGATGACACCGTCTCCCCAGCTAACAATTTTTGGTTGCCAGAACGTTCCCTGAACGTTAATTTGTGTTCCCAGAATGTTGATGTTCTTTTTTAAGTTTAGTTTTTGGTTAACCAGGAAAGTTTTCTTAATGGAAAATAACGTTGGCTTTTTTTTTATAACGTTATCATTTTGGGATTGCACATTTCAAATGAGTTCTAATGGATATTATGATATAGCTCAATCAGCTGGATGTTGTCTTTCGATGGCCTTTGAATATGTTTATCATATAAAAAAATTACTACGACGTTCTATTTTCTAATATTGACAACACTGAAACACCAAATTCTACAATATTTTAATAGATAAACAAAACAAGGTGGATATCGTAAAAATCAGCTCGCAAAAAAAGATTAGGGTTTTTTTTTGTTTCTTTATAGCAAATACACTCTTTCAACCTATTGCCAAGAGCGGACCACGAACAAGCGATCGATGCGGAACAAGCAGGCTATCAACTGCTACCACGTGATATGTTGTACAACTTTTAAACACTATCTCGCTTCTGTTATACTAGGGACGATTCCTCGTTTTGGAAATATCACTTGAAGCTAGTGTTCTGTTTTGTTTTTTTTTTTTTGTTTTTTACAAAGTATCTGGGTAATAAAGTTGAATATACATAGAATGGGTAGGTAGGCCTATTGCTGAACATGAAATCTTAGCAATTACATTAAGATAAAGAGGTGCGATAATTAATTAATGTTGTTGGATGAAAATATCCACAAAGTTATAGGCTATTGTACATAAATATATCCTATCAATTCATATGATTTCCTTTGGCTAAAATGATCCGTGCTGAATTGGTCTGGTCTGACTCAGTTTACCATTGATTGGGTGAAAACCATTCAAACCTACTGGAAATCATGGGCGTGACTCATTATACTATAAGCAAAACGCCGTAAAAGACACGCGTTCTGTGCAACCAAAACGGCGTTTTTTACGGCGTTATATGGCAAGATGGACGGCGTAAAAAGCGGCGCTTTTCATGCACACTAAAACGCTGCCAAATACGGCGTCATTGACGTTAATTTTGAAGTATTTCCACACCTCTGAGGCTGACATTGTTTCTGCTGCTGCCACCGGTGTCTCTGTGCACGGAAAATTCTGTCAGTTACCTCACGTGAGGTATCGGTCTTTGGTATCGGGGGTATTTTTACGAGTACAAGTACATGAGCTTGGAATCGGCCTGATATCGGTGCATCCCTACTCGAAACATAGCATGCTGAGGACATCTGCTGGTTAAAGCCGTGTAAATGCAACAAGAACAGCAAAAGCATGTTGTACACACTTTAAAACCGCAGAATAAACATACCGTTATTGTTCGTTGGTGTGGACGCAAATATAGTTATCGTTATAGTTGTTGTTCTTGGTGTGAACAGGCCTTAAAAGTTGCTAAATGATGTTGTGGGATGACGTCATCATGTAACCATGACGCAAAACTGCATTATTGTATAGAATACACATAAAAATATGATTTGAAATCAACTGTTAATTTAGATTTAGTAATATAAACAACATCTTTTTGATCAAATATTTTTATTTTTAAATACAACATTGAATTATTGAACAGATACACATTTTTGAACAATTACATTTTCTTATTTTCTTATTAACTAGTAAAACTACACATTTTGAACAATTATAGTTATAAGCAGTGTATTGGTAGTTAGTTAGTTAGTTAGTTAGTTAAAAATAGGGCACGATGTACTGTGTTAAAATGAAGGAATTATCCATGTCGATTTTTCTCAGGTGTTTTACCTGTATTATAATTTACACATTGCATTCTGCGTTGTAGGGTTACACAGGGTTACAACGTAACAGAGCATGTCCTGGCAGAAAATTATCATCTTTTCCATTTTTCTACAATTTTTCTCTTACAGTGTACATAACTGAGCAACAGTTATAGGAACAAGCTAATAGCATGTTCTATCATAAATGAACAATTATTTTTGAACAATTGCAACTATCAGCTTAATTCACATATGATGTGTGCACTGTTAGGCATCTTGCTTCAGCTCTCTCCAGGCTAATGTGCTGCTTGGCTGGCTTAGCTTTTCAATGGTTTCCTCGTTTTGTGTAATTTAGATGAAAATATGGGCCTTTTTTGTTGTTTGAGTCACTTTTTCAAAAGTTTCTAAAAGTTGCCAAATACATTTTAAAAATAGCTAAATTTGTTGCTAGGTGCTTTTTGGGGGAAAGAAAAGTTGCTAAATCTAGCAACAAAATTGCTCAGTTGGCAAAACTTGTTGTTGTAGAGTGTTTTTACCATGCCGTCATTTTACGCTGGACTGCTTCACAAACGAGTCAATACAACGCTGGATTTTCACAAAAGATTAACATGACAGCACATGCTAGTTGATGAGTTGAATCAACTCCACAGCAACTACATAAATTTATCCACTAACCATTCAGAAACGTCCAGTTGCATTCTAAAAGTTGTAACTTCTTCCTGAGTCACGCCATCAGTGTCCGACTCCTGTTTGAACAATGTAAGGCTTAACAACGTTACTGACAATCCTAATTTTGGCTGCGTGAGATTCTCCAGCTTTGTTGTTGAGTATCCAAAGTGCGAGCTGTTAAAGCTCTGCCCTCTTCTGGAAAGGGGGCCGGGAGCAGCAGCTCATTTGCATTTAAAAGGACACACACAAAAATGCTGTGTTTTTGCTCACCCAAATAGAGGCAAATTTGACAAGCTATAATAAATGATCTGTGGGGTATTTTAAGATGAAACTTCACAGACACATTCTGGGGACACCAGAGACTTATATTATATCTTGTGAAAGGGGAATTATAGGTCCCCTTTAATCCCATAATATCTACATAGTCCAAGGTCATTTTCCAAGCAGTTACTTACTGGGATCTCCAACGGATCTCATTTTTTACTTAAAGGAAATTACTTTTATGCAGTATGGTTTATCTGATTAATTTTTATTTGTTATGCCTACAGAGACAATTGGGTAAGATGCAAAGAAAATACCAGCAGGGAATCCAGAAGAAACTGAAGGACATTCAGAAGCTGAGAAAGGTTGTGGAGTCTCACAAAGTGAGTTTTGAGCAGAAGAACTGTTTCAGACTCAGTCAGGACTCTCCTCCAATCAGTCAGTGAGGAGCCAGTGCTGGAGCTCTTTCCAGTCCCACTGAAGCCCACTGTGGGGAACAGGCTGTGTGAGGGACCAGTAAGAGCTGATTCTAATGCGTCTCTCTCTGTGTCCTAACAGTGCTCTGCACAGACCGCAGTGAAGGAAAGTGAGAGGATCTTTACTGAGCTGATCCGCTCTATTGAGAGAAGATGCTCTGAAGTAACACAGCTGATAAAAGATCAGGAAAAGGCTGCAGTGAGTCAAGCTGAAGAATTCTTGAAGCAACTGGAGCAGGAGATCGCTGATCTGAGGAGGAGAGATGCTGAGCTGCAGGAGATTTCACATGCAGACCATCACATTCATTTCCTCCAGGTAACAGAAATCTGACAAACAGGACAGTGGTCTTTAGGAAATGGATCTTTCTGTGTCTTTAGTTGGTGTTTTTATTGTGTCTTTGTGTGTCTGTAGAGTTTCCAGTCTCTCTCTGTCCTGCCTATGGACTCACCCAACATCACTGTTAGTTCTCTCCTCTCCTTTGATAATGTACAAAAATCTGTCTCTCATCTGAGAAAGAAACTTGAGGATTTCTGCCAAGAGGAAATAAAAATTATATCTGGTAGAGGTAAGCACATTTCCCAACATGTATCATATGTAGAAATACAATGCATATTTAAATCATTCAAAAATGTTTTATATTTAAATTTAATATTATTTTACAATATTTACTAAAAAAAATCTGATGGTTTCCATAGTGAGAATCATTAACATCATTCCCACCCCTGAACCCAAGACCCATGAGGAGTTCCTCCAATGTAAGTCTCTATAATCATACATGTACATAAAGAGACAGACTTTAGCTCTTATTATGTTGGCAATCAAACTGAACACATACAATTTACTTGATTTACAAGAAACACCTTTACTCTTTTAATATTCAAAGTACAATTAACTATACCAAATCAGGAATAGTCATATGATAGCTAGTTTAACTTACAGGGTTAGTAGAAAGTCCTGGTCTGGTCACTTGTGTTCATCACTCACTTCTAGGTTCTGTTTTGACAGAGAAACATTAAAATGGACATTTTGCTCAACTGTACAGTTTGTGATGCTGCTGAAAAGAGATTTTAAAACATTTTAACACAACTAAAAATAAATATAAAATGTTTATTTGACTTTTTAGATTTTAGAGTGGCCTTTTATTGTGGCCAGCCCAAGGCACACCTGTGCAATAATCATGCTGTCTAATCAGCATCTTGATATGCCACACCTGTGAGGTGGATGGATTATCTCGGCAAAGGAGAAGCGCTCACTAACACAGATTTAGACAGATTTGTGAACAATATTTGAGAGAAATAGGCCTTTTGTGTACATAGAAAAAAGTCTTAGACCTTTGAATTCAGCTCATGAAAAATGGGGGCAAAATTTATATTGCGTTTATAATTTTCTTCAGTGTGATTTCTGCTGGTCAACTCCAAACACACAATGATGTTATGATGTTGATGTGAGGCAGATGTTGTGAATCATTTTTTCCTAAAGTATATAACATGACTGTAACTTTCCATGTATTTAAAAACCTAATATAATAAACCTTTGGTGTTTTAATTTTATGACTGAAAGTCATGTATACTTAATAGATGCAGATTATGTGCTTTATCTTCATCAGATTTCCATCAACTCACTTTGGATCCAAACACGGTGAATAAAAACCTGATACTGTCTGAAGGGAACAGAGTGATTAAATACACTGACACAGTCCAGCGGTATCCTGATCATCCAGACCGATTTGATTATTGGGAGCAGGTGTTGTGTAGAGAAAGAGTGTGTGGACGCTGTTACTGGGAGGTTGAGCTGAGCAGGGGTGTGGGTATATCAGTGGCATATAAGAGCATCAGCAGAAAGGGACGAGGAGATGATTGTGCATTTGGATATTATGATCAGTCCTGGTGTTTGTCCTGCTCTGAAACCAGTTGCTCATTTTACCACAATAACAGAGAGACCAAACTGCCTCTAGTGTCCAGCTCCTGTATAGGTGTGTATGTGGATCACAGTGCAGGAACTCTGTCCTTCTACAATGTCTCTGATTCAATGACCCTCATTCACAGAGAACAGACCACATTCACTGAGCCTCTCTATCCTGGGTTTAGAGCTACTACATGCTGGACAGGACAGGGCTCAAAAATGACACTCTGTGATCTAACAATATAGAGATTATATGCAGATTTTACAAATAATGTTGTGAGAGATATTCTCAAGATATCATTGTCATGTTTTGAATTTGACATTGTTATTAATGTTTACTCCAAATATTATCAGCACAATATGAATCTTTTTTTTTATCACAAGTTGCAATTATGCTTATTTTTTTGTTATATCTGGCAATGTCTTTTAAATAGAAATCAACTAATATTTTCTTTGCCTGACAGAACTAACGAATTCAATGTAATTTTTCATTATTTAGCGCAGACAGCTTTTTATCTTCAAAGAGTGTATATACATGCAATTCTAGCAGATCACATTCAATGAACTACTGAATAAATGCATTTAATAAAACTAACTTAGCCTATGTGTTAAAATTATTCTCTCTGTTCCAACAATTTCCCCAAATCCCTTTCATAAATGACCTCTTATTTGCATTATTTAATGAAAGAGAGCATGGAATTAAAACCTAAATTAAAGATGATTTGTAGCATTACTTTTATCATGACAAGTCAGTGATCTGTGTTGTCAGTCTCATTCTGTAAATAAATACTTCTCAAAACTGCAGTCAGTTTCAAATTACTAATCAAATGTTGTGTTAGTCTCTTATTTTGGTAGCTGTGTCAACATACACACACTGGAGGACAAATGACCAGCTGTCCAGTTTTGACTCTTTTAACATTGATCCTCATCCCAAGAGCTGATGAAGTCCAGGTGCTGCTGCAATCGTTCTCTGACTTGTGTCTGGTCAGGTTTTATTTGCTGGCAGTGTTTTTAAAAAACGTCTGCCAGCACAAAAATTACGAGAATTTCCTTTCTCTTCCTTTTGCCCTACACCCTACAACAAATCCCTGAAGATCCTTAAACCCCAACAACTATTTGTAAAGAACAGTGAGCAAAAGCTTTCCTGTAGTTTAAACAGTTGAGAAGGGTGCTAGCAACACCAAGGTACTGGGTTTGATTCCAAGGGAATGCATGATCTGATGTAGGGGAGACCAGGTGCAATTGTAACGGGGCAATTGTAACATCTCAAATTACCCCAATCAGAAACTAAACGGAACCATGAAACTCATTTTGCATGTGCTCTGTGGAGATCCCTCTCTGCATGCCAAGCTTCTAAATCATACTCGATAAAGTTTTTCTACAAAGACTCATTTTCAAGGTATAAAAGTATTTTTTTCATTTACAGTATTTTCCTCATACAGTCTTAAACATTAATGTCTATGAATTTAAATCTGTCTTGTTTTGAAGACCATTCTGTTGTCTAACATTTGATATCTTTGTCAAATATTAGCTTTGTTGTTTCTAGCTAGCAGGGTAGCTTGTCAAGGGGTGGTACAGTCGGGGGCAATTTTAACACTGCATTACAGTTGCCCCAAACACCATCAAAAGTGTCCAGCTTAGTAAGGACATCAAAATAGATTATTTTTTTCCAGTAATTTAAGAAATGTGTTTTTGCCTCTCAATCTGGAGATCCATTTTACTGAGCAGGCCCTGTACACTCTCTGTTCACAGCATGCCTAGGTTCAGACCGAGAAAAACAGTAAGGGGAGTTAATTAATTGTTCTGGATAATTTCGATGCAGTGGATATTAAATAGTTTTAACTATATCCATATTCTCTGGAGTTTATTGTGGTCATTGGTATTTATATGAAGGTATTACATGTGTTGTTACAATCGCCCCGCAAGTGGGGGCAGATTTGACTTTTTAATGTTTCAATCAATATTGTGACTCTAACATTGCTTGTAAAAACATTTGGTGACTGTTAAAAAGTAGAATACAGAGACAAGTCACAGATATGAAAATTGTATCCAGATATTTCAAAATGTTTTTGAGTAATGACGACATGACCAAAATTTGTTACAATTGCCCCCGGTCTCCCCTAATGTATGCAATGCAAGTCGCTTTGGACAAAACCGTCTGCCAAATGCAAATGTAAATGTAACTTGCGTTCAAATGGTCTCTCATTCACAAAGAAGAATGTAAACGTCTTCAGATATCTGATAATCCTGTGGGAAAAGAACAAAATGTGTGTTACAATCAGTATAAACAACAGATATTTATTTTTATAAAATTATATCTATGTATGTGAAGGCTATATATCGCTCATAAACCGTTCTAGTGAGTTTCTATATAAGACTGCCATCTAGCGGTCGTGTATATTATATGACTGGTACATTTGCACACGTTTTAAAACCAGGAAATGTTTCAGTTCAGAGAAATCGAAACTAAGATGTTGTGGATGTCTCCCTGTCTGTGAGTGTGAAATAAAATGGCAGAATCCAATGTTTCTTTGGCTCAGGACCACTTCAGCTGTTCAATCTGTCTGGATCTACTGAAGGATCCAGTGACTCTCTCCTGTGGACACAGTTACTGTATGAGCTGCATTACAAGCTGCTTTGATCAGGATGAACTGAAGGAAGTTTACAGCTGCCCCCAGTGCAGACAGACATTCACTCCAAGACCGGTGTTAGGTAAAAACACCATGCTGGCTGAAGTGGTGGAGAAACTCAAGAAGGCAAAACTACAAGCTGCTCGTCCTGCTCAATGTTACACTGGATCTGGAGATGTGGAGTGTGACGTCTGTACTGGGGACAAAAACAAAGCCATCAAGTCCTGTCTGCTGTGTCTGAACTCTTACTGTCAAAGTCATTTTGAACGCCATGAGGAATTTCACCCAGGAAAGCGACATAAAGTGATGGACGCCACTAGAAGACTGCAGGAGATGATCTGCCCTCTACATGAAAAACTGATGGAGATTTACTGTCGTACTGATCAGAACTGTATATGTTATCTGTGTACAATGGATGAACATAAAAATCACGACACTGTATCGGTTGCAGCACAGAGGAAAGAGAAAGAGGTATGAACTATGAGTGGTTATATTGAATAATAAATGTTTCTTCATAATTATGTAATATATATTTGAAGATCATTTTCAAACAGTTCTTAAAGGGATAGTTCACCCAACAATGAAAATTTGATGTTTATCTGCTGACCCCCAGGGCATCCAAGATGGAGGTGACTATATGCCTTCAGTAGAACCCAAATGATGATTTTTAACTCCAACTGTTGCGGTCTGTCAGTCGTATAATGCGTTGAAACAGTAACTCCATCTATAAGAGTCTAACTATCCCTTTAAATGAGATAATATAATTTCTACACATATTTGCTTATCTGTAAAACAGGTCTTTGTGACATTCTCTCAAAGAGGCACATGTAATGAGTTGTATATTGACTGTATACTCTAAATCCTATAGAGACAGCTGGAGGAAACCCAGAGAAAATTCCAGCAGAGAATCCAGGAGAAGGAGAAAAATCTTCAGGAGCTGAGAAGTGCTGTGGAGTCTTATAAGGTAGGTTTTGAGAAGAACAACTGCTGGCAGTTGGAAGAGCTGTTTCAGACTCAGTTAGGACTCTCCTCAATCAGTCAGTGAGGAGCCAGTGCTGGAGCTCTTTCCAGTCCCACTGAAGCCCACTGTGGGGAACAGGCTGTGTGAGGGACCAGTAAGAGCTGATTCTAATGCGTCTCTCTCTGTGTGTCCTAACAGTGCTCTGCACAGACCGCAGTGAAGGAAAGTGAGAGGATCTTTACTGAGCTGATCCGCTCTATTGAGAGAAGCCGCTCTGAGGTGACACAGCTGATCAGAGATCAGGAAAAGGCTGCAGTGAGTCAAGCTGAAGGAATACTGGAGCAACTGGAGCAGGAGATTGATGATCTGAGGAGAAGAGACGCTGAGCTGGAGCAGCTTTCACACACAGACGACCACATCCATTTCCTCCAGGTAACAGAGATCTGACAAACAGGACAGTGGACTTTAGGAAGGGAAGAGATTGTGTTTTCTAACAAATGTGTCTGTGTCCTTAGCTGGTGTTTTTATTGTGTCTTTGTGTCTGTGTAGAGTTTCCAGTCTCTCTCTGTCCCTCCTGGATCTACAGACTCATCCAGCATCACTGTCAGTTCTCGTCTCTCTTTTGGTGATGTTAGTAAATCTGTGTCTCAACTGAGAGAGAAACTGGAGCATTTCTGCAGAGAGGAGATGAAAATGATATCTGGCAGAGGTACGCTTTATATTTCCATACATGACTTCATATTATACAGTGTACATTGAGTAAAATAAGTATTGAATACGTTAACATTTTTTATTATACAAAGTTCCAATGCAGCAATTCTCATAAAATTTTGACCAGACGTTGGTATTAGTTGAAGAAATGCTATATATATATATATATATATATAGCATAGTCCTATAGCCTGTATATAGCCTGATGTATCTGTGACAATTCAAGATTTAAGCAAGCTTGCTGATCAGTTGCCACCCCCATTCATTCTTATGGGTGATTTTAATAGTCACAGTCCATTATGGGGAGGAAGTTATACAAATAAGAAGGGCAAAATACTTGAAGATTTTATTAGTAACAATGATTTGTGCCTTCTCAATGATTGTTCAAAAACTTACTTGCACCCAGGACATGGTACATATACTGCCATTGATTTAACAATCTGTGCGCCTGAACTTTTGCTCGACTTCTCATGGAAGACATGGGATGACTTATTTGGAAGTGACCACTTTCCCCTGATAATTACCTTTGAGGAACTGGGCATTCAACAAAGAATACCAAGATGGCAACTTAAAAAAGCAAATTGGTATAATTTTCAAACACTTAAAAATTTAACATGGCTCCTCAAGATTTTCAAGATCCAATGAAGAGACACTGACATTCTAATTGAAATAGCGAAGATATTCCTAAAATGTCAACAAAGTCGAAGATATTCCTAAAATGTCAACAAAGTCAAGTCGCAAGTCTAACCCATGGTTCAATGAATATAAAAGGTTATTAGAATTTCAGAAAAAGCAGAATGAATTTTAATAAAAATCCAACAACGGAGAATCTGATACGATTAAAATATGCCGGGCACAGGCATGCAGAGTTATCAATAACATGAGACAGAACTGGAGAAGTTTTGTATCAAGTTTAACAGCAAATACAACTAAAAAGATCTAGCAGATGTGTTGGCAGAGTCTTTTAAAAGAATTCCTCATTAGAAAATTGTTGACCTGAATTCCAAATGATACAAACACAGCAAGAGCAGAAAAATCTGGATTTTTCTTCAATTAACAAGGAACCGTATAATCAACTCTTCACTATGGAAGAGCTTTTAAGCGCTCTTAAAGGGTTAGTTCACCCAAAAAGAAAATTCTGTCATTTATTACTCACCCTCAGGTCGTTCCACACCCGTAAGACCTTCATTCATCTTCAGAACACAAATTAAAGGGGTGGATCGCTGTTTTTTTCTAGGCTTGATTGTGTTTATGGGGTGCATATGGAAGGATATTCTGGACAATTTTCAAAAGAAATAGCAAATTGTATTTGCAATTGCGTTTTACATATGTGGACGCATAAACCATAACATATTTTGTATTTGTCAAAGTGTTTAGATGTGCTGTCACTTGTAAATGTTACTGCTGTTTGTTATCTTTCAATATACGGTTTTATCCCGATTAAAGATTTACTGTAGCCGAATACATGACTGCGTAGTAGCATTTTTGTAAAGGTATTGTTTAATTTATAGCTTGAACAACTGTTTGTCTATGAACATAGAAGTTTGTTGGTGTTTGTTGGAGAAGTAGAATTTAGCTAACTGGCAAAGCAAAAACGTGTTGGTCTTTGTTTATGTCCTTGATGCATCCAAAAATAGCAACATAATACATGTAAAAGACATGTACAAACAATAAAACGTACTTAAGGCTTTTGCACACTGAGTCCGAAATTTTTGTATCCGTTTTTTCGTATTCGTGATCCTAAAAATTCGTCCGATGCGTATTAATGAATCCGTTGCGAAAAAATTCGCAAAATAATACAAAATGGAGTCTTCACGCAGTGAGAATGATTTAGTTGTCCTCTCTCTTCTTAAAAAGAGAAAAATAAAGAGGAAATATCGGGTCCATCCAATCCCGAGATTGCATAGAGAGAAATCAAGGAGCTGCGTGAATATCCGAGTGTTTCAAAGTTTACTTCAGGATGTCAATAGGTGGAGCATTGTAATCGGTTTAAAAGTCCAATCCGAATGAAAATGCTCCATATAAACACCTCAACACAGTGCTACTGCTTTGTGCTGTAGACGACGTAGATCAACTTGTCAGATGGCATTCGGGATTTGTCAAAACGTCTCTCAAAATGCGTGCCACGGATGCGAAAAACACAAAGAATCGAACCTGACCCGAATTTTTTTTTTAATGACGGACGAAAGTTTCAGAGTAAGTGTGCAAACGTGACTGACATAACATGAGGTCGTATTTATTTTTTAACGTGCGAAAATTTCGGATGCGAATTTCGGACTCGCTGTGCAAAGGCCTTTACAGTTAGGGGCCCATAAACAGAGCAGCTTCTGCTTTTAAAGTGGGAACTGCTTCATCTTTCAGTAATAGCCTTGGTGCAAATCCAGCATTGAACTCGTGTAGATTCTGGAAGCTGTCTTCTGCGCCGCTTCCAGTGTAGACATCTTTTGACGCGTCGCGTCGTGCCGCTCACGTCCGGTGTAGACAACTCTTTAGCCTCGTTTACACTGCACGCGTGTGCGGCGCGTTACGGCTGCGACGCGGCTACCGGAGCTGATACGCGGCCACTCTAGTCAATGCTCGTGTTTACACCAGCCGCGCCGCGGTGCGTTTTAGAAGCGTCCCAGAAGCGGCTCGCCGCGCCGCTTTGCTAAAGATAGGCAACTCGCTTATTTTTGACGGACGCCGCGTCCAAGACGCGCAGCTCAAATACAAAATAAAGTCAAAATAATCACCCTCTGTAAACTCCCGCTCATATTTCACATCACTAGGAGGCCAGAAACTGACGACAAGATATTCTAAGTTGAAAAACTTGAAATTTCTTTGTCCTTGTCATCCATAACTGGACTTAAGTGTATTAACTTCATCTGCAGGCTACATCAAAATAAAGAATGGCAAAGCAATAAACAGTTAAACCGGACAAAATATAACCATTTAGCCATTAAATACACGAGGAAAAAAAACAAAAAAAAAAAAACAACGTCAGACAGGCAAATCTCGTGGTCTCGCGAATCCAGACGCTTTGCTTCTGAAATGCTTCTGGTGTGAGTTGACACAGCGTAGAGGACGGAACAAAACCTTGCCGGAGCCGTAACGCACCGCAGACCTATGCAGTGTAAACGAGTCTTTTCGCTTCCATAACGCCGCGCGACATGGCCTCGCCCACTTTGTTGCGTGTTCCCGTGGGCAGGGTTTATGTTAATTGCAGGGGTTATGATGTCACCAACCTGGGAAAAAGCTCGTTGTAGGTAGTCCAAACCGGTCTTTTTTGTAGGCATTAAACTGCCATAACTTTAAATAACAATATAACAATATTTGCAATATTTGAACTTTCAGTGCTGTAACTTTGCAGATACTGTTTATGCTCAAGCAGCAAAATTACACACTAACTAAAGTTAAAACAATCGCAATAAACCACCCCTTTAAGATATTTTTGATGAAATCCGATGGCTCAGTGAGGCCTCTGTTGCCAGCAAGATAATTAACACTTTCAGATGTCCAAAAAAGGTATACTAAAAACATATTTAAAACAGTTCATGTCACTACAGTGGTTCAGCCTTAATATTATAAAGCGACGAGAATACTTTTTGTGCTCCAAAAAAAATAAAAAATAAAATAAAAAGATTTTTCAACAATATCTAGTAATGGCCGATTTCAAAACACTGCTTCATGAAGCTTTATGAATCTTTTGTTTTGAATCAGTGGTTCGGAGCACTGAAGTCACGTGATTTCAGTAAACAAGGCTTCGTTACGTCATAAGTGTTTCACAATTTCAATAGTTCACAAGACTTTGGCAGTTTGATATGCGATTCGAACCAGTGATTTGAAACAAAAGATTCATAAAGCTTATTGAAGCAGTGTTTTGAAATCGGCCATCACTAGATATTGTTGAAAAATTGTTTTTTTTTTTTTTGGTGCACAAAAAGTATTCTCGTCACTTTATAATATTAAGGCTGAACCACTGTACTCACATGAACTGTTTTAAATATGTTTTTAGTACCTTTTTGGACATCTGAAAGTGTTAATTATCTTGCTGGCAACAGAGGCCTCACTGAGCCATCGGATTTCATCAAAAATATCTTAATTTGTGTTCTGAAGATGAACGAAGGTTTTGCGGGTGTGGAACGACATGAGGGTGAGTAATAAATTACATTATTTTCATTTTTCTGTGAACTAACACTTTAAATGCTGCCATAATACTGCAGTTAATGCAGATGGAATTTATTATGAGTTTCTAAAGTGTTTTACTCATATAGTACTATTACTTCTCCTTGAATTTTTTAATACTATCTGGAGAACAGGTGATATACCACAATCTTGGCAAGAAGCCATAATTATTCCTATACCTAAATCAGGCAAGGACTATTCTGATATAAATAGCCCAATAGCATTGACTAGCTGTCTTTGCAAAACAATGGAGAGAATGTTCAATAACCATCTGGTGTGGATATTGGAGTCGGGCCATAAAATAAATGAATATCAGTGTGGTTTTAGATGAGGTAAAAGTACTTTGGATCATCTTATTAGAATAGAGTCATTTTTACAAGATACATTTATCAAGAAAGAACATGATGTAGCTGTTTTCTTTGACTTGGAAAAGGCTTATGATACCACTTGGCAATATGGTGTCCTTAAAGGAACATTCCACTTTTTTTGAAAATAGGCTCATTTTCCAACTCCCCTAGGGTTAAACAGTTGAGTTTTACCGTTTTCGAATCCTTTCAGCCGATCTCCGGGTCTGGCGGTACCACTTTTAGCATAGCTTAGCGTAGTTCATTGAATCTGATTAGACCATTAGCATCTCGCTCAAAAATGACCAAAAAGTTTCGATATTTTTCCTATTTAAAACTTGACTCTTCTGTAGTTACATCGTGTACTAAGACCGACGGAAAATGAAAAGTTGCGATTTTCTAAGCCGATATGGCTAGGAACTATACTCTCATTCCGGCGTAATAATCAAGGAACTTTGCTGCCGTACCATGGGTGCAGCAGGCGCAATGATATTACGCAGCGTCTCTCACAAATGTCTCCATGGTTGCAAGGCACGCTCCCTGTGTAAACAGGGGGTCACAGCCGCTGCGTAATATCATGTCATTTTATTTCAAACTTTTTGTCACAGATGTTTCTGTGTTCGTATTGGGACTACCCTATCAAAACCACATATTCAAGAACTAGGGGCTCCCCTAGGAAGCATTATTTCAGTTACTCTCTTCAGCATCAAAATAAATAGTATAGCTAAGGTTACTGATTCTCATATTTTTCGTAGTTTATATGTTGATGATTTGTGTATTTGTTATAGTGAATGTAATTGAAAGACAAGTACAATTATGCATAAATAAGTAAATTGGCTAGTCGATTGAAAATGGGTTTAAATTTTCTAAAACAAAGACAGTTTGTATGCATTTTTGCCTTCTCCGGTCACTACATCCTGATCCAAAACTTTTTATAGAAGGTGAACTTATCAAAACTGTTAAGGAATTAAAACTTTGAGGTCTTGTATTTGATAATAAACTTTTATTCCACATATGAAAGCCTTCAAGAAAAGATGTTTTAAAACTTTGGATATTATAAAAGTCCTGGGAAAATCAAAATGGGGTGCAGATTTTACTGTACTCTTGCGCTTTTAGAGTGGCAGTCAGATCCCGTTTAGATGATGGAAGCATTGTATATGGCTCAGCGAGAAAATCTTATATATGCTGGATACAATACATTATCAAGGGATACGTCTGGCCTTAGTAGCTTTTAGGACCTCTCCTGTTCAGAGTCTTTACATGGAAGCCAGAAAACCTTCACTCCAGAACAAACAATGAAGTTTTCCTCTCCATAGACCTGTATTTACAGATGGATCCAAAGCAGATAATTGTGTATCGGCAGCAGCAATAATTGGAGATCAATGTCATGGCATCAGAATCCCAGGAGAAAGTTGTATCTTTACAGCTGAAGCTCGTGCTTTACTACTGGCCTTGAAAAATATAGAAAATGGAAAAGAACTAAATTTCTTAATCTTCGACTCAAAATCTTGCCTTCAGGTGCTGGAATCTGTAAAGACTGATCATACCATAATTATAAATATATTAGCTAAAGTAGATCTTTTATCCAAGAAAAAAATCAGTATCTTTTTTTTTTTTTTTTGCTGGGTTCCAGGTCATATTGGTTTATCTGGTAACGAGAAAGCAGCGATGCTGCAAAGGAGGCTCTCAACTTGAATATTTCAGAGTGTCAAATTCCACCCTCAGATCTCAGACCAGTAATAAACTCCTATATTAATAACGTGTGGCAGATGGAATGCGATAAATGCAAAGGAAATAAGTTCAATGAAATAAGTCCTAGTACAAGAAGAATGTTCTTTACTATTTTCAAATCTAGGTATGATCAAGTTGTTTTTACTAGATGCTGTTTAGGTCATACAAAACTTACTCATGATTATTTATTAAAAGGTGAAGAACCACCATCATGCCTTCCATGTCAAACTACAATGACTTACATTTTACTGGACTGCAATGTTTTTAACGTAAATAGACAATTTTATTCAGAGATGTGTTTAACTGATGTATTTAAAAAAGTATCAAAGTATCTGAAATGTCTTATAGTTTTTTGTTAATTGTATGAATTAAATTGCATGTTAACTTGCCATGACAATAGCCTTGTTGCTGACATGGCGTAAATAAATAAATATAACTACAATTATTTTATATTATTTTAATAATATTTACTATATAGTGTCTGTTGGTTTGTATAGTGAGAAACATTAACATCATTCCCACCCCTGAACCCAAGACCCATGAGGAGTTCCTCCAATGTAAGTCTCTATGATCATACATGTACATAAAGAGACAGACTTTAGTTATTATATACCACCAGTCAGACTGAACTGTGCTGAACTCCACACAACACTCTTGATTTATATGAAATGCATTTATTATGTTAGTATTCAAAGATTCAATGCTAAAGCAATACCTGTCAAAGTAGTACAGTTAACTAAACCAAATTCCACTGCTCAACTCCAAACACACACTGACACACCACCATCTTGATGTTATGATTTTAACAGAGGCAGATGCTGTGAAGCTTTTTAAAGCTTTTTTACCTAATGTAATTCAACATCACTGATACTTTACATATATAAAAACCTAATTGTGATGTGATCTGCGAAAACCCATCACATGGTGAAATTTTACCTATTTACCTACCTGGTTATCTTAAGTCGGCTGATCGATTTTCAGGAACGGAATTCAGAAAAAAAAAACGGGTTTAAAAAAACTGTCACCCCCTTTTTCACATAGACATGAAAATGCACTATACAAACATAAATAGTTGTAATTCAAGAATGCTTTGGAATATAGACCTAAGGTTGGTCTTGATTTAAAGAAGACACTTGTCAGATTATTGTATAAGTGAAATAAATTATGAAAGTGAAACTAAAAAAAATAAGTTAAAAGTTTATAATTTTAAGTTTATGAAAATTTAAAAAAATATAATTGTTTATATTTTATAATAATATATTACAAAGCATGTTTTACTCGTGAACTGCAAGAAAATAAAAGCCAAAAATGTCAACATTCCAAATTTTAGGTTGAAATATTTCAAAAATGAGCTTTCAGTAAGATTTTGTTTGGGCGCAGTACCAAACTTTTTCACTAGATGACACCCAAGCTCCATATCTGACAGTTTAAGGGAGCCTCCATTTATTTGAGTAATCTGAACCATATATTTCCATATTTTCATACATTTTATGAAGTAGACATCCTATTCAGAAGTAGTATGGTCAGTCTGGCAGTATTTGATTTTAATTCAACCTCTAATAAACATAATTAGAACATGTATGTGCATTATAGCTCCGTTGTTCTCTTGTGCTCCGCCTTCTCACGATAACGTTGTATTAGGAAAAAAAAATCTTTGCGTGCTATAGTTTATATTTGCATTAATACATCTTCATTCTACGTTATGTGGTTTATTTTGATAGGTGAACTGTCTTTTTAGTGTTAAGAGAGGGAAAGCTATGGGCTTTTTTTTTTTTTTTTTTTTTTTACAGACGCTCAGCACTAACCGTGCGTTCACCCTGCCGCCGGCGAGAGCGTCAAAGTGACAGGAAGTCGTTCATTTTCAATGTGAGCGGGCGGCTCATTATTATTATTATTATTTATTTTTAAATAAAAATTTATTTTCATAGCTCATTAACATAAAGTTGACCTGATTTCAATTCTCCTCGGCGCTCTCACCGTCCAAGACGAGCCGCGCCGCTCTCGCCGGAGCTCGCCGCCGGCTCACATTGAAAATGAATGACTTCCTGTCACTATGACGCTCTCGCCGCCGGCGGTGTGAACGCACGGTTAGTGTTGAGCGTCTGTAAGCGCTCGTCAATGTCGAAAATGTTTGAGATATCCAATGAAATCAAAGGAGGCGGGATTTACTGTCCACAGAAACGGAGCAGTTTAAAGTTGCAAACGACTTCTCTCCAGTGTTGTGACGTATTTCTAAGTGAAACGGAATTTTGAATAGAGGGCATGGGTTTTATGTTAGCGTTCCTCCTCTCCATCTCTGGCTCATAGCAGACTAACGGTTGAAGGGGAGTGGTTTAAGCGTTTTCAACCCAAGCCGTCAAACTGACGTCATCAGAGAAGGCACGCCATTCCAGACCGGAAGTAACTTTTCAGATTTTGATTAAAGATTACCACGACAAACAATTTTTTTTTTGTGTATTAACTTGCACGGATTAATTGTTCATCACAAGACTAGCAATATGCACTAACAAAGTAAATAGGGTCAAATTTGATTTCATGACGACTTTAATGCCTGAAAAATGCGAGCCGAGGTAAGATAAGCAGTCGAACATGATGAGACAATATACAGAAATATTTGCCTTTTACGATAAAAAAAAAAAAAGTTAAACGACGGACATTTATTTCCAGGGATGCACTTCTGACCTTTTTGGATTTTTCATATTTTAATGCCATTTACGTTATTCGTCACACAATGCACAAAGAAACATTAACGTAGCCTATAGTTTTCTGCATGTCAGATAAGAGTGAATGTTTGTGTGTCTAAGTAAGTAAGTTCACAATCATTTGAAAATTATTCATAAAACTCGAAATATCATTCTCAAACTTAGACTAAACATGGCAAAACCGGCAACTTTCATATTCAAGTAGCCTATGTCCCGTGTTAGTTGTGTCTAAAACTATATAATTTTCTAATTTATTTGATCGAAAATACAGTCAAATAGCTGTTTTCTATGTGGATTTATTGTAAAATGTAACTTATTCCTGTGATCAAAGCTGAATTTTCAGCATCATTACTCCAGTCCTCAGTCACGTGGTCCTTAAGAAATCATTCTAATATGCTGTATTTTTCATAAACATAAGAATTTTTACTCTCTTTTCCACAATTGGAGCTGTATTCCATAAAATGACAGTTGTCAAGCTCCTGAAAAGACAAACACTATAAACCACTAGAAAGGCACCATAAAACAGTCTACATTCTGCACTACATTCAAAGACAGTACCAGAGCATTGTTAGATATGAACTGATTTTATGGTAGGTAGTTGAACTTTAGTGATACTAAACTGTCCCTGTATGGAAAAGAGATTTGATTTTTTTTTTCAAAATTATTTACTATTTGCCATGTGCATCAGGAAATAATAGCATAAAGAAGTATACTATGCCAATCATTCATTAATGATAAGCGTTTCAATAATAATAATTAAAAAATATATATCATTTATATTTCTGTATAAATAGCATTTACATTTTTATGTTATAAAAAGTGGTGTAAAAAAAATTTGTCTGTGCATAATGAGCTGGTGGTTTTATAGTGAGGTGTCTTGCGGACCGGGTGTGATGGGCTGCTCTGTGCCAGAAAGTCCAGGGCCACTTTTTAGCCCCAGTCCGCCCCTGGACAAGATGTTAGAATAATAATTTAATGAAAACCCAACTTTGACAAAAAAAAAAAAAAATGACATTCGACCTATTTTTTGACTTTACTGAAAACGTTCCATCGCGATATCCGACGGGTTTTCCCAGATTGCATCACAATTGTAAAAAGATAATTGTAAAAAGATAACCTCAGGTGTTTAATTTGTATGACTGAAAGTTATGTTTTTATCTTCATCAGATTCCCGTCGACTCACTTTGGATCCAAACACAGCGAATAAAAACCTGGCACTGTCTCAAGGGAACAGAGTGATTAAATACACTCCTTACACAGTCCAGCGGTATTCTGATCATCCAGACAGATTTAATAGTTGGTGTCAGGTGTTGTGTAGAGAGAGTGTTTGTGGATGCTGTTACTGGGAGGTTGAGTGGAGTGGTGAGGTGGAAATATCAGTGTCATATAAGAGCATCAGCAGGAAGGGACAGGGAGATGAGTGTAGATTTGGATGTAATGGTCAGTCCTGGAGGTTATACTGCTGTTCCTCCAGTTGTTCATTCTGGCACGATAACAAACCGACTGAACTCCCTGTAGTCTCCAGCTCCTGTAGAATAGGAGTGTATGTGGATCACAGTGCAGGAACTCTGTCCTTCTACAGCGTCTCTGATTCAATGACCCTCATTCACAGAGAACAGACCACATTCACTGAGCCTCTCTATCCTGGGTTTAGAGTTAAGGGATCAGTGAAACTGTGTGAGGTATTAGAATAGAGGATACATACAGTAGATTGTGTAAATAATATTGACAAACAGCTTTGAGCAATAAATCATCCTACAGCTAAACTTATGTTATTAAAAACAATTTAATTACATATTATTAGAGCTAAAATATTTAATCAGATCCATTTAATAACGTTATAATAACTGTAATGTTATCATTTGTGTAACAGACACTGTAAAATAAAATGTTTTCAGACGAGTTTGTTGCATTGTGTTGTATTTTTTTCAGCAAGTGTAAAAGTGATGAATGAGATGACAATACATATTATTATCAATATTATTTGAGAATAAGTACTTGTTTTGATGAGAAAGGAACTCTGTACTGCTTTGTCTCATATGGGTCATTCTATAATTTAGGGTACATTTCATGTCCATTGATGATAATTCTAATGATTTTCCTAAGAAAAATCATATTTTATCCATTATAGTTTTTCATAATTGCTAAGACACTAAACCCCTCTGAACCAAATTCTTAAAGGCCTAATTTGATGAATAAATCACTCTTTCTGTAAAACCTTCAGGCGCCATTTGCAAATCTCATGCACTCTTTTTAAAGTGCCCCTATTATGGCATTTGAAAGGTTCCTATTTTTGTTTTGGGAGTCCCCAACAACAAGTTTAAAAGCATGCAAGGTCAAAAAACACTTTATTTGTCTTATAGCATTTATTTTTACCTTATTTGCTCAACGACTCCCAAACGATTCACTCAACGATTCATTTTGCTGAACCCGTTGTTTGCGTGATGCTAATCTGCGGTGATTGGTCTTCTGCTGGTTAACACGGAATACAGTATACAGTGCTTGCATCACTTACGTTATATTATAATAATGATGATGCTCCGCTCTGTTCTAAAAATAAAGACTCAAGAGAGGAATTAAGTTGTTTTGTCTTTATGTTAGCGAACCTAGCCCACAGCTCGGTGGTAAACACCCAAACAGTCATGGTATATGCGTTAGCCCAACACAGAAACGTATTGATAAAGCATTGCAGTTGTACACCAACATATTGCTCTATTCTTTATCATAACTCCAAGTAATAACAACGAAAAACATTTGACACATTTTTAGACAATTGCGAGCGAACACATATTGCTGTTAGCTGGTTAACCGGAGACCTACAAGCTTCAGGGAGCGTACACAACACACACAGGCTAAATACGTATTTGTGCATGGCATGCTACAGAGAATGTGGTGATTCTGGCTCGGAATTTGGACGTGGAGACGTCACTGACATGTTCGGACTGAACCGTATAAGGGTTTCAGTCTTTACTGATTTTTATAAAGCATTTGATATGGTGAACCATAGTTTTATTTTCAAAGTTATCAAACTGATTGGTTTTGGAGATATGTTTTTGAAATCAGTTAAAACATTGTATAGTGGATGTAATAGTTCTGTCAAACTCGCTCATGGTAAGCTACTTCACAAAGGTTTGAAATTCATCGTGGCATTAGGCAAGGATGTCCCCTCTCTTCCTTTTTTATTTCTGTTAATCACTCAGGTTTTGGCAATGCATATAAAAAGAAATCAGTATAATGGTATCACAGCTTTAGGTGTAGAATTTAGGCTTATCTAGTTTGCTGATGATACTGCAGTTTTTTTGAAAATGAATTGTGATAAATCTGTATTGTTTCCCCTTAAAGATTGCTCCTCTACAGTAATAGAGAACATTCAAGTTAAACACCAATTAACATATCTAGGTGTAGTAATCTGTAAAAATGAAAAACAAAGGAGTCAGTTAAATTTTGAACCAGTTATTAAGAAAGCAAGTGAGAAATTTAATTTGTGGTTAATGAGAGATATATCAATATATGGGAAGGTATTATTGTCAAAGGCGGAAGTTATATCTAGATCTGTGTATATGTCTTCATCATTAGATGTGCCTCCTAAGATTATTAAAGATCTAGATAAGATACTTTATGACTTTATTTGGAGAAAAAAAAAACATTATTTAAAAAAGGAGGTAATTTGTAATCCTAAAGAGCAAGGGGGACTTGAGGTCTTGGATTATATTACATTTAATGACACTTTCAAAATTAAATGGTTGATAGAGTTTATGAAGAATAGAGAAAGTCCTTGGAATGTATTTCCTAATTATATATTTAATACTCTTGGAGGCATAGACTTTTTGTTGAAATGTAATTTTTCTGTCGACAAAATTCCTGTTAAATTGGTCGGTTTTCACAGACAAGCCTTGCTAGCATGGAAATTGGTATATAAGCACAATTTTTTACCCCATAATTATTCCATATGGAATAACAAAGACATACTATTCAAAAACAATCAATATTCTATCATACTTGGTTCAATAAAGGTATTGTGTTAGTAAGACAGTTGGTTAATTCCCATGGGTATGTTAAACCAAGAGAGTTTGCTATTGTTCTTGACACGATTCCAAAGAGCGAGACATTACTTTTAAAGAACTCTTGTTCAGTGGAAATCAACATGGATAATCCTTGTCAGAATATTTTCATTTATAATGTTGATTTTCTAAAACAACAGTGAAGCAACAAGGTTATAAGAAATGCTCTTTGTTCTGTATCTTTTCCTGCTGCAAGATTTTTTTTTGGTCTTTTTTATTTGGTAATATCTCTTGGGTTAAAGCATGGAAACTTTCAAATAAGTTCTGTCTCAATAACAAAATTAGGGAAGTGTACAAAATACTTCATAGAATTTATCCTGCAAAGCATGTTTTGGAAAGATTTAAGCTCAATATTTCCTATACCTGTGAATTTTGTGGACAAGAAAAAGAAACTATTTTGCATCTGTTTTTTCACTGTATTTATGCAAGATTATTTTGGAAAGATTTAGTGTATGATAGAAATTTGTGTATTCTTTTCTATACAGAGAATGAAAAATTGAAATGTAAAGAACTACATATTAAACATTTGTTTATTTTATTAGGAAAATGCCATATACATAAGAAGAAGTGGGCTCAATGTAAACCACATTTTTGACATTTTATAAATGACTTTAAATTATATGTAAATCTTTTGGAACAAACCAAAAACAAAAAAGCACTGAAATTTATGTAATATTTTCTTTCTTTCTTTTTTTCTCTTCTTTTTCCTTTTTTTCCCTGGCAGCTAATGTAAATATGTAATGTGAACATGTAATACCTTTTGTTCTTGTGGCACTGAATAAAAAAAAAATAATAAAAAATAAGGGTTTCAGTCCAGTAACGTTATTCTACTTAGGCCATTGAACTGAAACTCAGAACCATGTGGATGTTAGACACTGGATTTTAGTTCTTTCTAATCGCATATTTGTCTAGAAGATTTTTATTTATTTTTTTACTTAGAGGACATATAGACTTGTGCTGTTTCAGTTGGATTGCACACCAGAACAGGTGAGTCTTTTTGTTTGGGGGTAGTTTTATATCTTGGCTCCTTAAAAACTTAACTAATTTAAATTATTTTCTCTGTTAGAATTATAATTACATTCTTTCCTACAAAACAGTCAGTCTGTCAAACGTAGCAACGTGCGCAATAAGTGGGCGGGCAATATGCTAATGTTTCGTTGTGACGTCACAACGAAACGGCTTATGATTCGTTTTTACAAACGACTCGTTTAATTGACTCAGAGTTGACTCTTACTATTGAGAGACAATAACTTTATATAAGGTGCACTTTCAGATTTAAAACTTTGCAGGATGTTTTCATTCAATTAGAGCTATGTTACACACTACATGAAAGGTAATTCTCAAAAATCCATAATAGGGGCACTTTAAAAAAACTCTAAACACATTCTTACTCATTAAAACACATTTTGCACTGTGATGCACTTGTGTTTCAAAACGGTAAACACGAGTGGCAAAAGTTACAATACAGTTGTCATCGTTTACACAGATGACTCAAAATTGTTCGTAATTGCTTCTAATGATGTAATCAATCCAACTGTACAAAATATAAGTCAGTTCAGAGAGCACAGGTGCACTGAATATGAACAATAGATGGAAACAATCTGAGAGGCAGAGGAGGAAGAGTATGAGTGAGAGGTGGTGCACGAGGGGGAAGAAAATGAGGACGAGAATGAGCAAGGTGTGGAGAGAGTGGTCAAGGCTGGATCCGGCACACCAGAGGATGTTTTTTCTTTGCCTGGTAAGAGACGACATTGCCTGTGATGTGGACAAAGACCTCAGGCCAGACCCAACACAAAGATGTGACACTAAGAATGAATCTCTCATTGACTATTGATTTTGCAATTGCACAACTTTTTTGAGTGTACTGTAACAGTAGTACTTTCATTTAGAGTTTCCTTTGACCTTTTGGGCTTTTGCATTTGGGATACTTTATTACAGTATGCAAGTGCTGAATATACATACATTCAAAACTATACAACATTCAATACAATACTATACTTGCAGTATACAATATATTCACCTTACTAAGTTGAGATTACTTTTTTACACAAAAATTGCAAAATTTGTTTACTGTGTACAATCTATTTTTTTTTTCTGTAACTAGATGCTCTGAATGCTGTGTACTGATAAAGAATGATCTGTAGTGATCTGAAAGCTTTGTTTAATTTTCAGTACAGGTGAAATGGTTTTGAGCCGATTGTTTGATTTTTGCCACAAGAGTCAGGGGTTTTATGAATGTAGTTTGAAAATTTGGTTTTGTTTAATGTTGTGAGAAAATTGTGAAAAACTGTACATTTTTTAAAGCATTTAGGAGCCTTGGTGCTGAAGAATTTTTAGAATGTAAGAGGTAGCTGAGGTGACCTGATTTTATTTTAAAGGAAGAGGAAGAATGGCCCAAGTCCAACATTAATAGTCAAAGTGGAATGCACTGCACATGAGAATGTCAGGTTTCAAAGTCTCCTATCAGTTTCTACGCTATTTTTCTGATTTTGCAAGACTTAAAACCTCTGTAGCATGGATGCACAAGGTCAAGAAGATGCTTATGCAGCTTGTGAAACAGAGGAGGGCTTTACAAGCATCTACTTGTGCAAAAGACGTTCCAGACACTGAAGCAAATAGATTTCATGCAACAAGAAAGAAGATGAAGGCCAAAATGGATGGCAAATCATTGACTGCTGAATCTGATGATCTCATGAGAACAGAAACTGCTATTATTCAGTATTATCATCAAGAGAGATTTTCTGATGAGATTATTGCATTGAAGGCAGGAGCTACTGTCAAAAAAAAAAGTGACATCTTTAGGATTGATCCAGTGCTTGAGAGCAGGAGGGAGACTTGCTTGGGCTGTTATATTATCTAAGGACCAGGCTATTTCTCAACTTATCTTGAAGCGTGTGCATCAGCAGCTTGTCAATGCAGAAAGAAATTAAATGTTGTCATTTCTCCGTAAGCGTTACTGGATAACTAAAGCTAATTCTACTTGTCGGAAAATAATCTCTGGCTGTCATGTCATCAGCTTTAAGGAAAAGTCGGAGAGCAAAAAATGTCTGACTTGCCAGTAGAGAGAGTTTTACCTGATTTACCACCATGTTGGTGTTGACTACTCTGGGCCCGTTGAAATCAAGAAAGGTCGAGGAACAGTTAAACGCTATAGGGTAATTTTCACCTGCATGGCAAGCAGGGCTATACACCTTGAGATGGTTTAGGCTACTTAGGATACTTTAAATACAGACTCCTGTATTAATGCCATTCACCGCTTTTTGTGTTTCGTCGTGGTCAAGTTGCCCAGTTGAGATCAGATAATGGTACACCTTTTGTCGGAGCTGAGCAGGAGCTGAGGGAAGCAGTAGCTGGGTTAGACCATAACAAGATCCAGCAATCCTTGTCATCAAGAGGACTTAAGTGGATATTCAGCCCTCCTGCCGGGCTTCACATCGGTGGAATTTGGGAGATGCTTATTTGGCTTGTGAAAAAGATGTTGTATTCAACCATCAGTCCTCCTGCCTATCCTGATAAAAATGTATTTGTTCGGTCAGTCCAACTTAAGACAAAAACAGGGCAGCTGCATAGGCCCGTGTCCAAAATCTGAATTCTTGTACAAAGACATTTATGGTTCCTTTATGTATATGTTGTTTAATTGTGAATTTATATTTACAATTATGGGGCCAGGTGTAGGAGCCAAATGTAATGATTGTTTAACCACTAGATGGCAGAGTGCACCAGTGGTGTAGGTTTAGGTCACCTGTTCATATCACATGACTTCTGTTGGGTTGTATCAGGAGGGACGGGTGGTGTGAATATATGGTTCTTACCATAGATCCACGTCCTTTTAAACTGAAAGCTATATTTTTCATTAAATTGACAACAAAGCATTGAAATAGATATTGCTATGAGGACATTGTTTATTTATACAAAATTACAGTATCTCACAGAAGTGAGTACACCCCTAACATATATTTAAATATTTTATTATATCTTTTCATGTGACAACACTGAAGAAATGACACTTTGCTACAATGTAAAGTAATGAGTGTACAGCTTGTATAACAGTGTAAATTTGCTGTCCCCTCAAAATAACTCAACACACAGCCATTAATGTCTAAACCACTGGCCACAAAAGTGAGTACACCCCTAAGTGAAAATGTCCAAATTGGGCCCAAAGTGTCAATATTTTGTGTGGCCACCATTATTTTCCAGCACTGCCTTAACCCTCTTGGGCATGGAGTTCACCAGAGCTTCACAGGTTGCCACTGGAGTCCTCTTCCACTCCTCCATGACGACATCACGGAGCTGGTGGATGTTAGAGACCTTGCGCTCCTCCACCTTCCGTTTGAGGATGCCCCACAGATGCTCAATAGGGTTTAGGTACCCTCAGCTTCTTTAGCAAGGCAGTGGTCGTTATCATGTTGGAATACTGCCCTGCGGCCCAGTCTCCGAAGGGAGGGGATCATGCTCTGCTTCAGTATGTCACAGTACATGTTGGCATTCATGGTTCCCTCAATGAACTGTAGCTCCCCAGTGCTGGCAGCACTCATGCAGCCCCAGACCATGACACTCCCACCACCATGCTTGACTGTAGGCAAGACACACTTGTCTTTGTACTCCTCACCTGGTTGCCGCCACACACGCTTGACACCATCTGAACCAAATAAGTTTATCTTGGTCTCATCAGACCAAAGGGCATGGTTCCAGTAATCCATGTCCTTAGTCTGCTTGTCTTCAGCAAACTGTTTGCGGGCTTTCTTGTGCATCATCTTTAGAAGAGGCTTCCTTCTGGGACTACAGCCATGCAGACCAATTTAATGCAGTGTGTGGCGTAAGGTCTGAGCACTGACAGGCTGACCCCCACCCCTTCATCTTCTGCAGCAATTCTGGCAGTTCTCTTACGTCATTTTCCCAAACACAACCTCTGGTTATGACGCTGAGCACGTTCACTCAACTTCTTTGGTCGACCATGGCGAGGCCTGTTCTGAGTGGAACCTGTCCTGTTAAACCGCTGTATGATCTTGGCCACCGTGCTGCAGCTCAATTTCAGAGTCTTGGCAATCTTCTTATAGCCTACGCCATCTTTATGTAGAGCAACAATTCTTTTTTTCAGATGAGGTGCCATTTTGAACTTCCAGTGACCAGTATGAGAGAGTGAGAGCGATAACACCAAATTTAACACACCTGCTCTCCATTCACACTTGAGACCTTGTAACACTAACGAGTCACATGACACCAGGGAGAGAAAATGGCTAATTGGGCCCAATTTGGACATTTTCACTTAGGGGTGTACTCACTTTTGTGGCCAGCGATTTAGACATTAATGGCTGTGTGTTGAGGTATTTTGAGGGGACAGCAAATTTACACTGTTATACAAGCTGTACACTCACTACTTTACATTGTAGCAAAGTGTCATTTCTTCAGTGGTGTCACATGAAAAGATATAATAAAATATTTACAAAAATGTGACGGGTGTACTCACTTCGGTGAGATACTGTATGAGTGAAGAACATCTTACCAACTTGCCTTGGCTTATAGAAAAGCAAATACAAATACAATATTGAATACAATACTATACTTGCAGTACAGTATACTATATATTCACCTTAGTTGCGATTACTATAATTTTTTTCATAATTGCAAGATTTGTTTACTGTATACAATATAATTTTTTTCTGTAACTACATGCTCTGCTGCGTTCTCCATTTTTTATGCAGTGTCTAATGAATGATCTGTAGTGTTTATATATTGGCTGGCTGTGATGATCAGAGTCAGGGGTTTTGTGAATGCAGCTTGAAGATTTGGTTTTGTGTTTAATGTTGTAAGAAAATGGGTGAAGCAGGTTTCAAGAAATGTCTTAGCAATTGAGAAAAACTGTAACAGAATGCGTACTATAATCTCTCACCAATATTTTATGCACAGTATTTTTCAGTTTGCTTGAAATTGCCTTTTTGTCCATTAAATTACAGTTTTTTTTCAATGTCGACTTTTTGAAGTGTGGGTATTAAGTTCAAAATAATTAATAAAAAATTTTAAAGTCAAGATTATATTAAATGTATTTCTACAATCTTAATCCTTTAGAAAAATAGTTTAAATTTTATTTTCTTTTAAATAAGAAAATATAAAATTTTATTGTCTGCAAAAATTTTGTCAACTGTTACTAACCAAACCTGAAAACTAAAAAATGGTTTATCCCAAAGCCATGTGACAAGCATCTCCAATGTTGAGTATATTATGGTTTGCAATATTTTTATTTCAAATGAATATTAAAATGTGAGGTTAACCTGATCAAGAAAATAATATTTGGTTGACCACCAGACAAGGCCTGCCATTGAAATTATAAGGCAAAATGGTGAAATTGTCAACTATGCTATCGGTCAACTAAGTTACTGTCACAGACATGCCAGGCTCCACAGTCACCCAATCACAGCGCACTCCCTCTCCTGAGTACTGACCAGCCACACCTGTCACGCATCAGCACTCATCACCACAGCCACATAAAAGAGCACACTGAACACTCACACACTGTCCGGTCTCGTTAACGCATACCTACATGCTATGCTTACCTCCAGGACTCCATTTGCTGTCGACTTACCTGTCTCCTGTGTTCTCTGTGATTCCTCGTGTCTCCATGTCTTCCGTGAGTTCAGTGTGTCTCGTCTGCTCCACGTTCGTCTGCATCCACGCTACCTGCAACAACAACAACCAGCATCAGATCCAGCACTATCATCCAGCCACGTATCTGCCTGTTCACACTCACCTGCATCACACCAGCACGCTCAGCTGACTGCAATAAACCCTGCTTTGAACTTACCTGTGTCTCCGCTCCCTTCTGTATGTAACAGTTACCCTGTACAGCTAACTCTTGAGTAAAATATTTTTTATGACCATACTGTGTTACTGGTTACTTGATTATAATTTAATCATAAAGCCTGGTTTCACAGACAAGGCTTAAGCTAGTCCCAGACTAAAATACATGTTTGAGCTGTTTTAACTAAATGGAATTTGCACTGACATATCTTAAAATAAGTCACTGCCATTATTTTGTCTCAAGACGCACACTAGTAATGTTTTTTTTTCCTAAGGCACGTTAATAAAAAGCTACTTACAGTTTTTTACGATTGCTTACACACTAAAATTAAAAATGACACACAGTTACTGAAACTCTACACTCGAGCAAAACCTCAGCTCAGATCTGCACAACTATAAGCACATTCTAAGCCTCACACTTTTTGCAAAACACTACACACATTGTTTTGCACAACACTAAACACACTTCTCTATGTTAGACACAGAAATCTATCATGATGTCACTTCTTTGCCATTTCAAGACACTGCTTTCCAAAATACCACCCCTATAAACCAAATGATCAAACATGGCTGTCAGGTCTGCAGACCCGTAGGTGCTTAACTGTAAACTCAACAATCAGGTGCAAGTACTATAAAAAGGCAAAAGGTGAGTATATGTGTCTTTAACAAAATGGAAGGCATTGTTGCAGTAAGAAGAAGAGGGAGAAACATCATTGGCCACAGAGCTACTTTGAATGTCCCGGGCCAACCTGGTGGTAACATCACAATATGTTGCAATCACGCAGAATGGGGTCCTCCACCAACATGCCAACTTAGGCCCTTATAACACGGCCCACATATTCACATTTTAGACAGACTACACAAAATTGTCACAGCAGAAGACCAAATGGATGCAAAGCAGATGAGATGCATTGTCATAAAGGGATATTGTATATTTCCACTTATCTGCTCTGGTCCAAAACTGATTTCAGAAGCGTCCACAATTTTCACTCCAATACCTCCCACCATACTGTCCCTTCCTTAAACCCATTCAGGGATTTTTTTTTTTTTTTTTTTTGGCATGGAATGTTTATAATCTCCAGCCCTACGTCAGGATATCCCTCATTCAAGTCATGGAGGAGGCCTGTGACCTAATTGATGCAGGGTCTGTGCAAGGATGGATTCGCCATTCAAGAAGATTCATCCCTCACTGTCTTGCGAGAGAAGACATCGCCTGTGATGTGGATGAAGTGCTATGGCCAGATCCAGCTAGGCGAAGAGATGATGCTTAGGTGTTTTTTTCTTTTTTTTTTACGGGTTTAAGCACGAAGTGCTGAAACCCTATTGTAATTGCTCAGATTTTTATTGTTTTCTTCTTCCCTAAAACTGATTGGGCAGCCCAAACCGTAAGGCCGAGAGACTTGAAACTTTGTTAGATGATAGTAGTCTTGCTCGTTACTCAGATATCCGGACTATAGGTGGCGCTACAGTGATCAAAAGTTGAAAATCGCTTATAACTCCTAGACTTTTTGTCCTAGAATCAAGTGTCTTATATCATTGGAAATCTTGGCTCAAGATGGACAAAACATATATCTCCGATTTCATTTCCGGTAGGGGAAATTTTCCGCCATTTTGAATGTTGTCAAAAACCTACTTTTGCGAACTAGTCCTAGGTTTTTCGCCCGATCGGAACCAAACCAGTGCAGAAAGATTCTCTGGTGTCTGAATATCAATAATTATAAAAAAATTTTGATTCACGGTCGCTAAGGGGCACCAAAACGTTCGAAATGGGCGGAGCCACTTTTACTAAAATGGCTATAACTCATGAACGAAATTAGATATTTGCACCAAACTTGGTGCACATGTGTACGGGCTCAATCTTTGGTCACAATAAAAAAATCATGAAAACAGCTGGAACTATGCAACCGTTTGTCTGATCAACTTGAAATTTGGTATACAGTGTCTTGGTCCAAGGGGGCATGATGGTCTATGAGGACATTGGCGTATCTCAAAAAACATGGCTGCCATCGGCCAATGAAGTTTGAGCACCTATTAGACAAGGTTAACAGAGGCCGATCAGAACAAAACTAGGTGGGCATGTTCGACTCATGGTCCTAGAGGTCTGTAAGAATTTTGAAAGAAATCGGCCACTAGTTGGTGCTAACGAGTTTTACGCCTCAGTAATCACGTGGTGTTTCACAGATCCACACAATATGCATATCATTTGATAGATCTCCTCATTCTGAACAACTTTGCCTCAAGAACCAATGCTGTCAATCAAATTGTTCATTAATTATTCGCGAATACGTGAAAAACCTACTTTTGCGAACTAGTCCTAGGTTTTTTGCCCGATCGGAACGAAACCAGTGCAGGACAATTCTCTGGACTCTCTAGATCAATAATTATCAAAAAAAGTTGAACTTTTCCCTTTGGGTCGCTATAACAGGGTCATTTAGAAAGTGGGCGTGGCTAAATATACCCAAAAGCCTTTAAAACCTAAACGAAAACTCAGAACTTTGCGAAAATAGGTGAGCACATGCAGCATATGACTCTAAAGAAGCACACCGATTTTTGTGCAGATCAGACCATAGGTGGCGCTATAACTGTTAAAAACTTTTAAAAAACACATGTTTTTAATGGTTTTGGATGAAAATGTGTATAACTTTGTGTGTAGTTGACTTATTTTCACGGGAGTCATGTCCTTAGACTTCTGAAACCTTGCCGAGTCCAACGATACCAGACTTGCCAGGTTTGGGCTTATGGTTTGTGCAACGTTGTGATTTAGTGCTTAAAAAACTTTTGCGAATATCTTCGAAACCGTTAGTCCGATCGAGATGAAACCAGCGTAGGAAACACGAAACCTAAGTTGATTACAGTTTTTTACTATTGCTTAAGAACAATTTTAAAAACAAGGCTCATTTTGTCAAAACACTACACACAATTCACAGATCCACACACACAAGTAGCAGAACACCTCAGTTCTTTTGCCAAAAGAAACACTTCATTCAAAACTTTACATTAATTTAACAAAACCCAATTTTGACACCATATGGAACACACATGGTTCATACATTCTGATTCAGTTTGATTCATTTACACACTGCTGAGCTCAATCTTAAACACTTGTAACAATTATACTTTATAGTCTGAGTTTGATTTTTTTCAGAGATATTGTTAAAGTACATGAATATATTGACAAAAAAAACAAAAAAAAAAAACAAAAAAAAAACACAAGATCAGTACTGCACATTGATGAAAATATTTATTTCTCACCACATTGTAAAACCATTCAATACATCCATGCCTTTCCAAAGGTTGCATTTTGCACTGAAAATCAGAACATATTCTAAATACAATATATTACACGAACAAAAACAGTTGTGGAGACAAAACAAAAGCATGATTTTACAGTTTTTGCCTATTGCTTACACACTTTTTGCAGAATTTGGCTCATTATGTCAAAACTCTACACACAAGCCAATCAGACATAGCACTTGGAGATGAAACACTGCAATCAAAACTTAACACTCCTTTCTAAAAATGAAATTCTTGCAACAAAACCATACACACAAGCACCATTTGAATTACTCTTTCATATCACCAGCAACACACTGATGGGCTTTATATAAAACACTGCAGTCTTTGTGTTTCTTTTTTTATTGTCATTTTCTCAGACTCAGTCTTCTGTAAAACTCAAAAGTAGAATTTCTGCAGTAATCAAATAAGAGTTTTTACAAAAAACAAACATTCAAACATTACAGAAATAAAGAAAAATAGAAATCACAAATCCTCAAATTTAGCAACAAAACAAAAGTAAAAAAAAACAAAACAATTACTGGATAAATTGCTATTGGGGGAAAAAAAACCATACTTGTTTTGTGTGTGTGTGCGTGTGTGTGTGTGTGTGTGTGTGTGTGCGCGTGCATGTGTGTGTGTGTGGTGGGGGGGGGGCTTATGGATCCCGCCTTATGTTCGGATCTGGCCACAAGACCTCGTCAACATCACAGGCGATGTCCTTGCGGGCTAGGCATAGGGGAAAATATCGCCTTGTGTGCCAAATCCACCCTTGGATCCCACCTCAATGTCTCCGCATGCCTCTTCCATTGCTTGCAGAAGAGTCATGTGGGTGTGTGGTTGCCGATCATATACTTTCCACCGCCACGCTGAAAAGAATTCCTCGATTGCATTTAGAAAGGGGCTGTAAGGAGGCAGG
>JBCHWC010000025.1:0-167500 GCA_039654765.1 Mylopharyngodon piceus
GCAAAGACTGTTTCAAGAGATTTAATTATGCTGCCTTTTAAAATACCTCTATTTGGTCAAAGGATCAATGACATTCATTTCTTTTGTCCGGATCATTTTTCTTTTCAAAAATATATTAAAAATGCAATTCATATACAATCATTTGATAACACCTTTCTGATGATGAGCATGTTTTAAATTTCTAAATTAAAATTAATTTAGATTTTGTGGTGAATATTTAGGGAAACTGTGCTAATATTATAATAATAAAAAAATAGTCTCATTAAAAGAATGAAATTCTTGAAAAGAAAACCCTATTAAGTAGTTTGGCATAATCTTTTATTTCTTTTTTAAAATATTTTAAGACAACTTCTTAATATAAATGTGTGTCAAGGTCAATAAGAAATATATCTGATAATCTAATCCTTTTTAACGAAAAGGCAAGGTTGTAAAATGTAATGTGGTGTGGCCAAAAAGTGTAATTTAAGTGACATTAATGTGACCCTGGACCACAAAACCAGTCATAAGTCACACGGGTATATTTGTAGCAATAGCCAACAATACATTGTATGGGTCAAAATTATCGATTTTTCTTTTATGCCAAAAATCATTAGGATATTAAGTAAAGATCATGTTCCATTAAGATATTTTGTAAATTTCCTACCATAAATATAGTGGATATGCATTGCTAAGGACTTCATTTGGACAACTTTAAAGGCAATTTTCTCAATATTTTGATTTTTTTTTTTTTTTTTTTTTTTTTTGCACCTTCAAATTCCAGATTTTCAAATAGTTGTATCTTGATCAAATATTGTCCTATCCTAACAAACCATAGCTTATTTTTTTTTATTCAGCTTTCAGATGATATATAAATATTAATTTCAAAACATTGACCCTTATGACTGGTTTTGTGCTCCAGGGTCACATTTATATAACATTACATTACATTTAAACATTTTATATATATATATATATATATATATATATATATATATATATATATATATATAAAATGTTTAAATGTAATGTAATGTTATATAAATGTGACCCTGGAGCACAAAACCAGTTTAGGGATGCACCGATGTATCGGCCGCCGATATTTATTGGTCGATTTTTGCTCAATTTACAACCATCGGCATATCGGCTGTAGGAGGAAAAAGGCCGATATAACAAACCGATGGTTTATTAATTAACTGCGTAAAGGCGCTGAGCTTTATAATGACTATTGCGTAATCCTAGCGCTGCTGTCTGCGCTTTAATGTTAATCAAATAACAAAAGATAGCACACTATTCTTGACTAAATAACTTCTGTAACTTTCATAAGTGTAGCGGACCCCATCCGAATGATGACTAAAACTTTACTGATGTTTTATTAAGTCTATTTGCGTCCGTATTCACTCCAAAAAAAAAAAAAAAAAAAAAAAAAAATCACCACAAAAGCTAAACAATACAGAGCACAAGAAGTGCGCATTAAACTCTCTCTCTCTCGCTCGCTCTCACTCTCTCTCTCCATTGCATTATCAACATGCAGCGAATTACTCAAAACACTTATTACAACTAACAGTAAACAAACACATACAGGTCTTATAACTTTTCGGGGGTGCTTAATAAACTGACAAACTTAAATTCTGCAAAATATCTCTGAAGAACTGCGTGCACTCCTTGTCATTCCGTAGACGAGAAAACCCGTCAAAATAAGAGTCCCGCCTTAGTAAAGGAGATAGTGCAGATCTCATACATATTTAAACTTACAAAAAAAATATTAAAATGTATACAAAAACAAATTAGAAGCTTAATCACAATAAAGTCTGTTACAATAAATGATTAATATGTATATAATTTATACAGTGAAGAATATGCAGCGTTATTTTACATTTGTTTACTTTATTTCTTTACATCAAAACTGTTAAACATACCTAAAAAGCACTGTTTATTTCATATGTATCTTTGCTCTGTTGTCTTTATGTAGGCCTGTTGAATGTCAAATGGATCCAATCCATGTTCATTAAAAATTATCTGATGATGCAGTAATAAACCTGCTAGTATATTTTAATGCAGGTGTTTTTGAACTTTGCTTATTTAAAACATGATCAAAATACTATCTATTTTGATGACAAAATTTCACATAAGAGAAATTTTGTGAAATTTTGTGATATATATATATATATATATATATATAATATATATATATATATATATATATATAATATATATTTGTACGCTTTTCTTTGTCATGAACATTCTTATTTCACTTTAGAATGTAGGGTGAAATAAGAATGTTCATAAGAATGTTCAAAAGCGTGCAAATATATATTTTATATATTTATATATATATATATATATATATATATATATATATATATACATATATATATAATATATATTTGCACGCTTTTCTTTGTCATGAACATTCTTATTTCACCCTACATTCTAAAGCCCGGAACACACCAAGCCGACGGTCGGCTGACTAAGTTTTCTCAGTGTGTTCCGCCCCGTCTGCTGAAGTTGGTCCTCGTCGGCTTTTTTTCGACCAACATGTCGATTCGACATTTGACGGTCAGTCGGGCCATCTGATCATTCTGATTGGCTGTTCAGCTACTGCCACCTGCTTGTATGGAAAGGCATTTCTTCTTACGCAGGCGCGGAACGGACGTGCTACTTGGCCGTCAGGTGTCGATGTCGGTTTAGTGTGTCAGGGCAACTTTGGACCCAGATGCTGCCGACGTGAGCCAACCCCGCAGTCTGCTTTCGTCGCCACTAGTTCGTCCGCGTCGGCTTGGTGTGTTCCGGGCTTAAGTCTGCATTGCATGTATCCTTAGTGGAGAAGACAATCACATTTAAGATTAAGATGCTAACATAGAAAGGAGCTGCCATGTAGGTTTCGAAACAGAGCTTATAACTTCAACAGTGGAATGTAAGGCTAAATCACAAGCAGACTTTCTTAGTTGGACAGAGAGTCCAATGGTTGCTCACCTAGCTTCCATTTTTGACCCAAAGCAATCTGTCTCATTGATTAACCATCAAGAGAAAAGCCTAAGACCTCACAGATGGAACAAACTCAACTTCCCACCACAGTCTCCACTGTACTTTTTCTCTCTGGAAATTGGATACTTTCACAATTTTGGGTGTCAGACTGAGGGAGCCTATTATTTTACCCTTCCACTTGAGTTGTAGCTAATCTTGATATGGCCTGTGCATGTGATGGTTTTCACCATGGCACTTGTTTTTAAGGCTCTACGGTAAACAACGAAAAGCTAATGTAACTGTCTTGGCAGGTGGTTTTGAGCCTGGCAGGGGCAGGAGTAATTTACAGGTTCTGTGAACATAGTCTCAGGGAGCTTCTGACTGGACAGTCCTTTGAAGTGCTTTGCATTGGCGTCTAATAAATAAACATGAGCTGTGTTTGCTTTCAAGTAAAGCAGCGGGAGAAATGGGCACATGCTCAGATGTGTTTGCTGCTGTCCCCGTGTTTGCTGGAATATATCATATGTCCACAGATCACAGTTTGCCTCCATTATAAGAGTAGTTCACCTCAAAATGAAAAATCATTTAAGTCATTCTAAACCCTTATGACATTCTCATGAGAGAATAGTGATGGACAATTCATGAATAAATCATTCTTTAGAGTCAGATCTTTTAAATGAATCATTTGATTTAGTTCAGAAGATTGGCTGAATGATTTGTTTACATCTGATTATATCTTGATTGTGTTTTGATTTTATATAGATTTTTATTAATATTTTTCTTTTCTTATCCCTTTAATGATCTGGTGGCAGAGGATAATATATCTAAAATCTATCTGTGGACAACTTTTATGATGGTGTTTTTAAAGCATGTTCTTTTATTTATGATTCTTTTTTATTTGCATGGAAAAGAGCAATCAGCACATTATTCAGATTTTATCATACAGTAACTATTGAACAGTGACCAGGATATTCATCAAATTCACCTTTTTTCTTCCATGAAAGAAAGTCATAAGGGTTTTTTGACACGAGGGTGCGTAAATCATGACAGAATGATAATTTTGGGTGAACTATCCTGTTAATGTCATTCTTCCCCAGAGTGCGAGGAATGATCTTCACACGTGGCACGGTTTTTCTCAAGTAAATGTCACTGTATTCTAACAGCTTTTATAGAGCCTACGGCCTCATTGCAAGGTCAGGGTATGCAGTCTTCTGATGAAGTCTCCTTGAAATGATATGAGCTCATGTGTTGTTCCTTCCGGTGTCTGACCGCAGTGTTTTTATGTTTTGATGTTAATCCATTTCACACTCCTGTTTCATCTTCTTTGTCTCACTTTAAAGTACAGTCAACGCTCCACTGACAGTCCTTTAACAATACAGTGATCTTCCAGCACTGTGTTTATAAGCTTTCAAAAAAATAAAAAAAATAATAATGTGCATGTGTCTAGCTGTCAGTCAAATTACTCAAGCAGTTAAACGGCCTGGGCGTCTGTCACAAACGCTTGAGTCGACTCATCCTGAACACCATGTTCTGATGGTTTTCCCCTCAGGTTAATAAGCAGGTTGTGGTTTTCACGGTATGCTGTTGTTTGATTGCAAACAGCTGGGCGCGTCGTGATCGCACAGGGACCTTAGTCATCGATTGACATTTGCCAAACCGTGAGGCCCAGACAGCTGTCACGCCGAAATACGGACACGACCGCAGGGTTCGACAATCCGAGTTAAGTGGTGCAAATGTGTGAGGTGACGACGTCTCACCGCCGGTCTGCTCTTTAATTAGCCTGCCCCATCAGCATGTGCCCATGCTGAATTATTTATCCTTGTGAGGCATTAGCACGCAAGGTGGATTCATTTTAATGACACAGAGAGGCCTGCGACTACATCTGGAAGCATAGCACGGCTATCCTCCTCTTAGCTTTCCTCTTTCCTATAATTTTCCGTCTCTTATTCTCCCGCTTTACACACATCAAAGTTCTATTTCAGATGTGTAAGTTGAATCCATGTGAGGCTGGATGTATCCATGCTGAATACTACAAAGAGAATGTGGCGTTTTGACAGATTTAGCTGTAGTAGGGCTCGTTTTGATGGGTTAACGTTCGAGACTCTATAAAGCTGGTGTAGATGGTAAAGACTTAACACAGACATCTTAATTTTAGATCTGGCGTTGGAGAAGATACTTTGAAACTGTAGCTTGCCAAGCTACTCATATTTTAAAGTAGTGAAACTACAGTCATGCTACTATTTTGACAGTTACAGTAGCTATACTATAAGCTACGAAATAGTCCAAGCATTAATGAATTATTTGCAGCAGCTTGTATTTTTGTAATATTTCTGCAGTGTTAAAAAAAATTAACCTGCTGGGGGAAATGCAGTATTAGCTAATCAAAATTTCGAGTGCAAACAAAAAAATCAATGCATGTTCAACTGTCCTGCCATTTTATTATAGTGAATTTCATCGTGAAATGAGCAGGGATGGACCAGCTGTACAGAACATTTTAACACCCATCAGATTATATAAGGAAAGGTGTTTTAAAAAAGTTCAGATTGAGGCAGGCAAAATGTAATATCCAATGATCTCTCCACATCATTAATTCGCAGTCTACACTTGCACTCAGTCTATTGTCCTCCCAACCTGTTCTGCGTGAGTGATATAGTTTTGTGTTAAGAGCGTGAGACAATATGAAAGAACCACAATTGATTTCAGTAATTAAACAAAATGGCAGCTAACTACTCAATGTCATTAATGCTACTTTTATAAATTGATGCATATTTCCTGCAAATCAACACAAAAGTCACAAATATCACAGAATTTTTTTGAGAAAAGTCAACGCAAATTTTGTGCTTAAAAAAAAAAAGTCCAGCGAAAACATGGTGAGACTAAATAAAAGTAACTAACGGCATTGATGCTACTTAAAGGGATAGTTCACCCAAAAATGAAAATTATCCCATGATTTACTCACCTTTCAAGCCATCCTAGGTGTATATGACTATCTCATTCAGACAAATACAATCAGAGATAAATGGTTGTGAATGGGGGCCCAAATTCTGACGACAAAAAAAAAAAAAAAAAAAAAATGCATTCATCCATAAAAAAATTAATCCATACGACTCCAGGGGGTTAATAAAGAATTCAGAATTTGGGCCCCCATTCACAACCATTATAAACCTTGGAGGACTAAGGATATTTTTGAATATATCTCCGATTGAAAGAAGATAGTCATATACACCTAGGATGGCTTGCGGGTGAGTAAATCATGGGATAATTTTCATTTTTGGGTGAACTATCCCTTTAAAACTGTAAATAATAATAAAAAAAAAAACTATCACATGATATAATTGAATAAGTCTTATTTGGCACAATTATGGTTTATTCAGCTCAATATTTTGTTATAAAAACAAAATGCTGTGCAGAGATTCAAACCTGTGATTGTTTTTTTTTTATCCATTTACAAGAACTGTAAGAACTAATCAGTTTGACTTGAATTAATAAAAAGCTGTGTGCGTTATACACTTTGTCATGCTATATCACTAATTATTGGTAGCTTTGCACTGAAAAAGCTACAGTATTTTAACTACTGTCACACTACTAAAAATTGTAGTTACTACTGCATCTTTCAGGGTCTTTTTATGAAGATGCAGTTCTGCACTAATACTGCACATCTATCTGTAATATAAGCGCTGATTACAAACTCTTCCCCGACTACCTCTTCATTCTCTAATTTAAATCTTCAGCTCTACTGTTTCTTCCCCTCCAGCACTTTCTCTCTTCTCTCACTCATTTCCCCTCATCACATGCCTCAGCTACCATTGTTATCTTTATCTGTCTTCCTTTCCTTCACCTTCCAAACATCCCTGCACACACTCACACATTATATCTGTTTTATTCTGCTGAGAATCAGATTTTGTCTTTCAGTAAATTCAGGAGGGAAAACTTAGTGCTTTCTAAGCTAAACAATTCAGTTCAAGCATGAACTTGAATATTTGAAGGGAAATCTAAATATTTTCTTTTGTATTGTCTGACTGTCATGTCATTTTGTGATGTCTAGAGTTTATTCATGTGGAGTTCATCCCAAAATAATTGTCACCGCTGACATGTGGCAAATGTTTAGTTCTCTGTGTGTGTGTGTGTGTGTGTGGCAGAACTAAAAAAAAACAAAAAAAACATTGAACATCTTGCATTTTAAAATATGGCTTGTCTACCATTGAAAGTGACAAATATTTAGGTTTTTATTTTTTTTAAATAAAGTGTATAAATAATCTCACACATATGTATTATACTAAAAATATTAATTTATTATTAGTAATAATTATATAGTACCTTCAGTATATAGTTAAAATTATTTTTTTTCTATCAGTATGTTAACAGGTATATGTTACAATCTTTGAACACACCTCAGCTCATCAGAATTTACAGTTAGAACTAGATACATTTTATGTATACTTCACATTACATTACATCTACCCATTTGCTTTCTTCCTCTTAAAGTTTAGTGAATGTTACTTATTTTTTTTAGTATACAGCATAATTTGTTTGCTCAGCTTAACTGTAACTGGCCATAAAGAAACTCACACACATTCATTACTCTTTGAGGTTTTTGTACAATAAAACCACAGTTTTTTCATAGTCGTTCTTTTTTTATTCTGTTCCCGACCTGCTGTTTTCCTCCTTTGGCTCTTTTCAGCATCCCATTTGCATGTTTGGTGAGAGGGTTTATTGAAGTGTAACCCCGTAAATTACCTCATCACGCCTCACCAGCACATATGTAACAGGCAGCCATGGGGCGACACTGTACCTCGCTGTGTGTTTTTACTCTTCCTTTACTCATCAAGACTTCATTCCCAGCTCCACTCCTCCTTTCTGTTTATATCATGCTGTTTTGTCCCCTGATGTTCTCAGGGTTAATAAATAATTTTTTTTTTGCTGCACAACACTTCTCACAAATTTTTGTTTCTCTCTCACTGGGCCCATCTTTCTCTCTTTCCTGACCCTATTTATTGAGATTGAGGATGCTGTTGCTGCCCCATGGCTCCAAACTGTGGTGTAACAGAGGGAGAGGCAGTAAATCAAGATGAAGGGAAAACAGGACCCCCTTATTCAGTGTGCCCTCCACTCCTGATTTGTCTGCCCTTCACCTCTGTCCAGCAAAGGATGGCGAGAGATGATGGGGGTGAAAGAGTGTTGAGCTGTTGGGGTAAAATATTGAACAAAAGGAATTGAAGGAAATGTGATAAAAAGAGACTGTAGAGAGCACTGTTAGAACAGCATGGTGAAACCTTGGTTTGAATGAGCTATTTAAAGGGACACAAAGATAGGTGGATGGAATAATGTTGAGTGTGTGTGTGTGGTTCAGGTCCCTACAAAGATGGCTAAATCCAAAAACCTTGTCCTTGTGGGGACATTTTTTGGTCCCCTTGAGGATACCGCTAAGTGATGTTTTTTGAAAATGTAACATTGCAGCAAGTTTCCTGTGATGGGTAGGTTTAGGATTAGGAGAAGGAATATACAGTTTGTACCGTATAAAAATCATTGTCTATGGAATGTCCTCATAAAACATGAAAACCCAATGCGTGTGTGTGTTATTGTATACATGGTTTATGAGGACACAAATGTGTATAATAACATGGGTATTACAATGTAAACATGGTTTATGAGGACACTTCCTGTGTCCTTGTAAACCAAATGGCGTAAAAAACATACTAAACGGTGTTTTTTGAAATTCAAAAAAAGCAGACAGTTTTCTGTGATGGGTAGGTTTAGGGGTAGGGGTAGTGTAGGGGGATAGAATATACAGTATGTACAGTATAAAAACCATTACGTCTATGGAAAGTCCCCGTAAACCACATACGTGTGTGTGTGTGTGTGTGTGTGTGTGTGTGTGTGTTGGTGTGTGGGACTATAGTTCCCCATAAGGATTGTAAAACCTAAAATCATCTGCATTGTGAGAAGCAGCCAGCAGTGTCCAGGAGGAAAACGGCTATATAAACTTATAAATAATGTTTTAATGAAAACATAAAAATATTGTATGAGGGTTTGGTATATGGTTAGAAGGACAGAAATATCATTAGCTCAGTACAGAAACAGTAGAAGTCACTAGAAAGTCCATCAGAAGCTCAGATGTTTGAGAGAAGTGGATTTGAATGCTGTGTTATAGGTAAAATAATAAAAAAAAGACTTTTTTAAAAATGTTTTTCTAAAACACTTTGGCAGAAATAAATTCACATTTGGTCCATCCAGTCGATTATTGCACATTCCACAAATAATTTGTACAATATAGTATATTATATTATATTATATTATATTATAAAACTTTTTTTTGTAAAAGAATTTTAAAATTTTGGGATCAGTAAGATTTTTTTAATATTTTTGAGATATGTCTTATGCTCACCAAGGCTGCATTTATTTGTTCTAAAATACAGTAAAAACATTTAAATAATATAACAAGTTTAATATATAATAAAATGTAATTTATTCCTTTTATGGCAAAGCTGAATTTTCAGCATCATTACTCCAGTCTTCAGTGTCACATGATCCTTCAGAAATCATTCTAATATGCTGATTTGCTGCTCAAGAAACATTTATTATTATTATCAATGTTGAAAACAGCTGTTTTGCTTAATATTTTTGTGAAAACCATGATACATTTTTTCAGGATTTTTTATGAATGAAAAACATCATTCATTTGAAATAGAAATGTTTTGTAACATTATAAATGTCTTTACTGTCACTTTTTATGAGTTTAATGCATCTTTGCTGAATACAAGTATTAGTTTCTTTAAAAAAATATTACTGAACCCAAACTTTTGAACCTCAAATAATAATAACTGTACGTTACTTTGGTATTTTTATGTTTTTTTTTTTTTTGTTTTTTTTGTGTTGTGTGTTATCTCGACTAGGACACTAAGTAAGCCAGGACCCCGTCAAAAAAAAAAAAAAAAAAAGTAGCACATGAGCAGCATGACACCCCTGCCCACCATGACAGGAAAACAAATGTGTGTGTGTTTTTAAAACTGTTAGTGTGTTGCAGCAGCCTTGTTCCTTGTGTCCTTCTCTGACTCTGCCATTATGTTTATGTGTGTGTGTGTGTGTGTGTGTGTGTGTGTGTGTGAGAGAGAGAGAGAGAGAGAGAGTTGAGTCTGTGGGGAGAGAGTGTGTGTGTGTGTGTGTGTGTGTGTGTGTGTGTGTGTGAGAATGAGTGAGTGAGGCTTGTTCCCTCGTCCTCTAACGGTGAGCACAACTAAAGGCCTGCAGCAGCAGCAGTGACACGGGAATTTACATATGTTAACAATGAGGAAAAAATGATTCAATTCACAACAGCCAACAAAAAGAGCAACCTTATATATCCTGTAAAGACAATCACTTTCTCTCTCAGGCCCTCTTTCTCTCTCCTGCTACACTGTGACTGATCTCTTCTTTTTAATGAGCCTCTACTACCCCCTAACATGAACAAATCTCTCTCTTTCTCTATCTCTGTCTCTCTGCGTGTTGTGGTTGTGGTTTCTCAGTATTCAGTTTAGAGGTACTTTTATTGGCATGACAAATATTTGTGCATTCTTGTTGTCAGTGTTTACAGTTGAGCTGCATACAGATAAAACAGTGCACAGCAGTAACAATGTACATGTATCTCATGTATCAGTACAATAAACAATGTATCTCTGTCTACATTGTAATCGAGGGCCTGTCTCTCTGTCTTTGCACTATGGTCGGGGGTCTGTCTCTCATTGCTTTGTCTCTCTTTCTCTGTATTGTAGTTGATGGGCTCTCTGGGTGGCACGTTGCATGGCAGGTGCCAGCCTGAATCTCAGTCATCACTGTTATTTTGCGCTGATTGCACGTGTTATTGTAGCTAATTAAAGACTGATGGGCATTAAATATTTAGGTTGCTGTATAATTAGCTCACTGAAGACAGCCATACCAAAGGCTATGCCCACTCACATTCACATATACACACACACTCGCTCATATTTTCTTCTTTACACTAACAATATTTTAAAACACTTTCCCTGTTAGATAAAATTACTGATAGACTTACCAGATCCCAGCGAGACTTACATTTCTGTCACCCCAGAAAAGAGCTGATTTAGATTAGCGCTTCATTTAAACTGAACTGAAAATTACCAAAAAATGCTGCGTATGTGGTTGAAACGCCATGTTAAGATATCACTGCTGGAGATTTGGACTCCAAATGAACTCAAATCCAATATTTTAGATTTTTGCATTATCCGTCCAGTGGCATCACACAAACCCTGAAGTCACAAACGGATGATTTTACCACGTATGGTGTCTTTTTGAAAAGATGCATGTATATGCATATGTGGTAAAATGTGTTTTTATTGTTTCTTAACAGAAGACTGATATTTAATTAAGATACTAAGTTTGTCTGCCAGGTCTTTAGTTTTAAATGCCACTTTTCTCTTACTTAGAACTGTTGCTGTATACAATACTGTGCAAAAGTTTGCGGTCAATAAGATTTTTTTTAAAAAGAAATGAATACTTTTATTCAGCAAGGATGCATGAAATTGATCAGAATTGAGAGTAACGACTTTTGCTGTTCTTTTGAACATCCTATTAATCCCATTCATTTCACAATATTGCTGGTTTTACTGTAATTTTGATTAAAAATGCAGCCTTTCAGTAACATTTAAAAACCTTATATAGACCCCAAACTTTTGAAGGCTAGTGAATGTGAGAATGCGTATCAAACAACCTGTTACACATTTGACCAATACTGTATTGGATTTTGGCCATTTTGCTGGAAAAAAATATTTTTCCATATTTTTCTTCATCATCTCCTTTGACAATAGGATTCAAAACATTGGCATTCATTGGACGGACAGAAAAATGGCATAACATGGAAACGTTAAAGCTAATTGTTAATGTTAACTTATAATTTCATCTATAGACTCTACACGCAAATGTTCTTTTTCTCTCAATCGTTCTTACACACATACTCACACGGTCCCTAATGTCTCTCGCCCACCCAAACAACTCTCAGATGGTTCATTTAATCATGTATTTAAAAACATGACCCTGATTCCTGTATTTCACAAAGCATCAGTACTCTCCACTGATCTCACAGCCCATTTCAAAGTGAAGTATTAGATACATTAAACCCTCGTGTTCATATCGAAGCAGCCGCAGTGAGATGTTTCTGTAGGAGTAACTGTTATGTGATTACATCTTTCACAGCTCGAGAACACGCTAACCTCCGACTCACACAATGTTAACTTAAATCCTTCCCAGGCTATTTTTCACACTTCTTTTGCTTGCTTCAGCCAAAGTAGAGGACTGCAGTGTAAATATTTGAGCAGTTTATGAATGAGCGTTTTAAAAATCATAGACAACTCAAAGCTATCTCTGAGGGCTCGCAGATTATACATATTCAAAAACCTACACTACTGGAACATTTAGTTACACAGTACTTAAGCAAATCCTCTGGCACACACACACACACACACATACACATGGTGTACAAGTGTTAAATTGGTAGCTGCCAGATACCTGTCTGGTTTTTCATTTCGTTTTCCATCATTTGAACCGTAACCTCGGATACTGTTGAAGAATTATTATTCTCATTAAGAAAATGGGAAGTGCTGCATAATCACTACAGGGTGTGAAAAATAGCTGCGAAAAGTCAGGTTGGTAGTAAGATGGAATGCAACCGACAGAAACTTGGTCGTAACTTCATACAAAAACACATGTGCATGAAGCCACATCCATACATGCTGTTCTTTGTTCTGTTCCTCTGCAATCCACTGTCACTTCTGTCTGAGGGTTTGATGGAGTGTCAGCATACCTTATTCAAACAGAGAGGTGACTCCAGCCTTTCATGTGGCTCTCTCGCACTCGCTTCTTCTGTCAGCATGCATTTCTCAAACAGAGAAGTGTGCCTATACTTTCATGTGCTTCTCTCCACCTCTCTCGCTCTCTCGTTCCCCCACCTCAGGCTGAATCGCACCCACTGGAGTTTTATTTCTGCTCTTGTGGTTTTGACCCCCTCAACTCTGATATCTCTCTCTATTTCTGTGTTCGTTGCTCTCCATCCCTTTCTTTCTTTCCACATGAGGAAGCTGAAGTGTACCTTGTTGCACGTAATTACTTCTAGGGCCGTTGGAAATCCATTTTTCTCCTTTCCCTACATTCGTTTTTTCTTTCTTTGTCATATTTCACCTTGTTTTTGCCGGAAATTACATAGCAAATTTCATAGCAAGTGATAAAAATGGATCGCACATTCTTGCTTTAGACAACTACTGAGGGCATCATAATACAGATTTTTTATTTTTTTATTTCTCATGATTAATGAAGCATTCTGGAAACAAGCGAAACTCACGCTGTGAGGTGGTAATGTTGTTGTGTCAGGGATACGCCAATGAATCATAAAGACATGACAGGATATATACAGTTGCAGGAAAAAGTACCCACTGGATTTACTTGCATAAATTAGGCACGATCTGATCTATAGGAAAGTCACAACTATAGACAAGTAGAGTCTGCTTAAAGGTCCAGCAAAAATTCTCCAACAAAAAAGAAGCAATTTGGGCATCACTACTCAGGATTTTCTCCATCATCAAATCTTTCCACCTTTTGTATGCTGAACTGATGTTCACGCTCATTTTTTGTCTTTGTTGGTCTTCTGTCTCCTGCCTTCAGTCCTATTCTGCTTCTTCGACTGTACAAGTAATGATTTTCCCATTTACTCTGCTGGTAAAGCACGATAATAAGTTAACTTATTAAATGTAATTTCGAGAGGAGTACGCCCATCTAATCTTCTACCAGGGTATTTTATACCAGGGTATAAAAACAGCCTCTTACCACTTCCTGTTGTCAGTTGTTTTGGCATCCCTCCTCCTCCCCTTCTCCTCCTTTATGTACTTTTGCCTATGTAATGGGGGGGATATATCCTCTCCGAGCCCCTCTACAGTAGACAGCAAGCCAAATCTGTTTACCACGTATGGTAAGATTATATGGGCACACATATGTATACCGATCAGGCATAACATTATGACCACCTTCCTAATATTGTGTTGGGCACCCTTTTTCTACCAAAACAGCCCTGACCCATCGAGCCATGGACTCCACTAGACCCCTGAAGGTGTGCTGTGGTATCTGGCACCAAGATGTTAGCAGCAGATCCTTTAAGTCCTGTAAGTTGCGAGGTGGGCCCTCAGTGGATCGGACTTGTTTGTTCAGCACATCCCACAGATGCTTGATAGGATTGAGATCTGGAATTTGGAGGCCAAGTCAACACCTCAAACTCGTTGTTGTGCTCCTCAAACCATTCCTGAACCATTTTTGCTTTGTGGCAGGGCGTATTATCCTGCTGAAAGAGGCCACAGCCACCAGGGAATATCGTTTCCATGAAAGGGTGTACATGGCCTGCAACAGTGCTTAGGTACGTGTCAAACTAACGTCCACATTGATGGCAGGACCCAAGCTTTCCCAGCAGAACATTGCCCAAAGCATCACACTGCCTCTGCCGGCTTGCCTTCTTCCCATAGTGCATCCTGGTGCCATGTGTTCCCCAGGTAAGCGACGCACACACACCCGGCCATCCACGTGATGTAAAAGAAAACTTGATTCATCAGACCAGGCCACCTTCTTCCATTGCTCCGTGGTCCAGTTCTGATGCTCACGTGCCCACTGTTAGCACTTTTGGCAATGGACAGGGGTCAGAATGGGCTCCCTGACTGGTCTGCGGCTCTGCAGCCCCATACGCAACAAACTGCGATGCACTGTGTATTCTAACACCTTTCTATCAGAACCAGCATTAACTTCTTGAGCAATTTGAGCTACAGTAGCTCATTGGTTGGATGGGACCACACGGGCCAGCCTTCGCTCCCCAAGTGCATCAATGAGCCTTGGCCACCCATGACCCTGTCGCCGGTTCACCACTGTTCTTTCCTTGGACCACTTTTGATAGATACTGACCACTGCAGACCAGGAACACCCCACAAGAGCTGCAATTTTGGAGATGCTCTGACCCAGTTGTTTAGCCATCACAATTTGGCCCTTGTCATTTTTCCTGCTTCTAACACATCAACTTTGTGGACAAAATGTTCACTTGCTGCCTAATATATCTCACCCACTGACAGCTGCTGTGATAAAGAGATAATCAGTGTTATTCACTTCACCTGTCAGCAGTCTTAATGTTATGCCTGATTGGTGTATATAATCCATTGTGTAATTTTTGCTCTTCACATCACCAAATAATACTACACTATTAGTGTATCAGCTTGAGGATTCTCTCTGACGTTTAGTGACACCGCTGGTCATGCAATTTCAACATTGCAAAATATATCGATGAGTAGAGTATTTCTCTCATGTGAGTGTACACCATCCAGATGACTCTTCACACAAACATAATTTATTTCTTAATCTGTAAAACTTTTTAAATTAGCACCAAACTACTGCATACACTTTTAAACGAATGACACCCAAATAGTAATACTTTTTTATGTCTTTATTGAACTCTGTATAAACATGAAAGTTACAAAAGTTTGTGAATCCATAACAGGAGTGAGGAGTCATCAAACCCGGAGTCCAATCAATGTGACGAGATTGATCAGAACTGCCCTGTCCTGTACAAACACACAAATTTTCGCCACTCCACAGAAAGACGAGTTGTCTATAAATAGAGAGTAGTTCAGCACAGTTGCTACTCTCTCTAGGAGTGGGTGTCCTGTGAAGATTACTGCAAGAGTACAGTGCAGGATGCTTGATGATGATAAGAAGAATCCTGGACTGTAGACGTGTCTACAGTGCGTACAGCACTAAAAAGAATGGTGTTTTTTGGAAGACTTCACAAAGGAAGTCACTTCTTCCAAAAAGAAACCATTACTGCATGTCTGACATATACAAAGGAGCATGTGGATGTTCCTCAGCCTTACTGATGTTTCTATGGAAAGATAAAACCAAATTTGCTTCGAGAAAACATAAATGCTATATAGTATGTGTATAGTGCGAAAAGAGCAACACACAAATCAGAACCTCTCAATTGCAACATTTAGAATTCTCAAATTGGAGCTGTGGGAGCTGTGCAGAAGGTGATGTAACAGGACAACTCAAAGACCAGGAGTAAATCAACACCAGCATGGCTTTAACAGAAGAAAATAGGTCTTCAGGAGCTGATCAGTCAGAGTCCTGACCTCATCTTGATTGAGATCCATTGGCATGACCTCAATGGAGCGATTCAGGCCAGATATGACAAGAATATTACTGAACAGAAACAGTTTTATAAAAAAGGAAAGGTTTAGAATATCTTGTGATGGTTGGTCTGACCTGTTTGGTGGAGGTTATTTCCAAAGAATGATGAACAAGTTACTACATCAAAGGGTTCACATATTTGTTCCACTCTGTGCTGTGAATGTTTCCACTGTATGTTCAGCAAAGACATGAAAACATTGGTTGTGTGTTATTTATTTAAGCAGACTGTGTTGTGGCTTTTAGTTTAAAATTTTATGTCCAGTTTATGCAGATAAAACCAGGTAGATCCAACAAGTTCGCATACGTTTTTTGGCAACTGTGAATATATACATACTTAAACAAACACACTCCAGTAATAACACCTCAGTATCTGTAAGTAGGATTGATTTGGAGAGCTTTTAGCAGTGTCGTGTTGAGAGAGGCTTTATTGTAAGAGAAATGTTCTGCTGGACATCAGTACAGCGAGTCCTTTACCATATACGGCATGAGTCAGGGCATCTCCCGCTTTCTTTCTCTTTCATCCATTAGCGAAAAATAGGACAGTACTTTTTATCTGCCATATTTGGATTTGATCAACCATTAGTATCCCTGCAGACGTTTGCCTAAAAGACAAAAGGAAGGCCTTCACTCTAGACGTCTCTTTGGCTCTCATTATCTCAATTTACTCATTGCTGCCTTCATCCATCCCTATTATGATTAAGTGTACTCTGGGTCCATGTCAAATTGAAATGACTCTAATAGGATGGATTGCTAACTTGGTCCACATGGCAAGAAAACATTCTTGTTGACAGCAGATCTGAGAGAAAAACAACCCATCCGTATCCAGTCTAGTCACTGGATATTTATGGCCACTGAATAGCCACCAGCTCTGAAATAGTCCAGTAAGCTCATGAACAATAGCACCAATGTGAAAGCACGCAGTGAATTAATCATGGTTAGCAGAACTGAATATACAATTGCTTTTTTTGAGTGCATGTCCAGATCTTCCAGCAAATAGTTACATCACTGATTACATCCTTTTTATCTATTCATTTTTTATGAATAGTGCTTTTAAAAAATGTATTGTTCTTTTCAAAAGTAAATACAAATGCAGTTCACACAGGACATAAAACTTGAATAAATGTCTGTTTTATGTCTCTTTTTACCTTGAAAAATAGATGCAAAAAGTTTTTGAAAATAATGATTAAGATGTGTATGCTCTCAAAGCATAAAGAAAACATGTTGTTGCTATTATTATTATTTTTATTGGTTACACCACGAGTCAATAAATTGAAACATTTTTTGATTTGTTTTTCAAAATCATATGAAACCAACAGGAATACCACAAAAAGTAAATTTCTAAGAGCTTGGCACATTGTGTAAAATGATTAGACTGAATGCATCTGTCAAAGTCATACATAAATGTAAGTCTCTAAACACCTGGGTCAGTTTAAATCTCTCCTCTTTTTATGTGGCTCTTGCTTCACTATCCCTTCATCCTCCATTTTTGTGGCCCATCAACACATCTCCCCTTCATAATGAGTCTAATCTGGCACATCATTGCTTCCCCTCTCTCGCTTTCCCACAGATTAAAATGGCCGCTTCACCTGCAGGCTTCATTACTCTTGTGACGTTGTAACATCATGAGTGAACTCATTTGGTCAGAGATAAATGGCGTAATTTAGAGGTGTGGTTTTTCTTTAAATGAAAGTGATATAGATCAAGAACAGGAAGCCATTGAGCTTGTGGAGAGAGTTTAGCAGTTAATCATTACCTGTGACTTATTAAGAACTCTGTTACCAACGTATGATGGCATTACTATACCTTGGTTCATTGGAAGAATGTGCCTCTACTTACATTTTTGCAAAACTCCAAAAGCATACCTATAGATACAGCTAAAATGACCACTAGTGGCAATCAAACACCAACAACTTTTATTCTTGTTCACACAAATTGATTACAGGGGCAGATTATCGGTTAATAAAGACCAATTTTTGCACAGTTCAATGCACAATATTATGTTATGACCTCAAAACACTTTTACCATAGTGCATAATTTGTAAAATAATACATTTTGACTTTTGCATCTCATAACCAGCTCAGTTTTTATGGCTTTTCTGACATAGTAAACATGCTTGGTAGCTCACCTGGTAGCACTGGACTTGCGATGTAGAGCGCTTGGGTATGAATCCCATAAAACGCAAGGCAAGATAAAGAGCTCAAATACTTGTAGAAGCAATCTATAATGGCATGGTTTCTTCAGCAAATGTGTTTTTATCTCACATTTGATTTTTAAGGGTAATATTTAGGTTTAGTGTAGATGGTACATTATTTTCAAATGCAATAGAGCATTAAGCTTTTAGAGTCATGCACTCACCAGACATTTCATTTCTGAACTGTTGATACATACAACAACTAGTGTATTAAAGCATTGCCAGATTCATATTAATCTGTTTCGGATAAAACGGAATGCTCCTGAACATAAAAATGGAACGTAATATCATTTTGCAGAAATGTCGCCATTTTTCCAATGAGCCTGGGTTGGCATTGCTGTTGTTTGATGTAACGGCGCAAGCTTTAAATTTAAAGTCAAACTGCCCACCACAACAGAGCAGCTACATACTGTAGCTTTGATGACATCTGCTGATTGCTGTCATCCATGTGAATGGCCTCTGAATGCAGAGTTGAGCAGTAAGTGATGGTGGTGTGGTATATGAAAATAGTTGAATGGTCCTTGATAGGTATGTTTACTGCCTTCAAAATATTCATTGGTACGGTATACAAAGTACACTCTTCTTTAATGTTTTTTTGAAGTTCACTTCAGATTCTGCAAAGAACCTTCTTATTAAGGACAATTTTCGCTGTAGGGTCTTGGGTAGACTATATGGCTCTTTTGAGATTAAAAAGGTTTTTCATGTTATACATAAAGTCCTTCAGATCAGCCTATGAGTTTCTGCATTAGTATATCAGTATATATACCAGCTTTTCTAAAATCTACAGAACAAAAAGTTAAATGTGCAACTCAACAATGACCTTAAATATGATGTCCTTAAAGGCTGCTGTTTATTTTCATGCATAAAATGCCATTTATATTGTGTGAGAAAAATATGTATTATTTTATGAAGACATCATGCTGCTTGCTAAATTAAATAATTGTTTTTATGTTGTCATTAAAGCAATTTATTAAATTATAATCTACAAAATATTTACTTTGTATTTAGCTGCCAGCTTGTCTTGTTTTCTATCCATTCATAATGTTATATATATAAACCTGCAAAAAACATTTTCAAATCAATTCAAATGGATCATTGTAGCACTTTTTACAAGAAGTATTATTCTGATGCATTTTTACAGAACCCCCAATGAGCAGCTAAATGTGACAGTGATGAGGAGAAGCTCTGCAGAAAGATACACAAGTCTCTCAGCACCCCCTGTATTGTTTATTTTTAAGAGTGTACTTTTTATTGTCACGTTTAGGTTGAAACAAGATGAAATAACATACTGGATTTAAATGCAGCAGTTTCCTTTATTAAACAAACAAACAAAACAAAACACTCAGAACTCTTGTCTAGAGACGCGGGAACAGAACAACCAAACTTATCCAAAGAATGATCATCTTATCATAAGGTGAGATTGGACAATGAACTGAACAAAACACAGTGCTTAAATAACACAGTGAAGTAATCAAAGAAACAAGACACAGCTGACATGACTAATGAAACAATGAGTAACCTAGGAGACTAACTAGAAGTGGGAAAAAGGAACAAAGCAAACGAAAAACAGCAAAAACCAACTCATAGTAAAATTCAAACAAACAAACAAAAAAAAAACCAAAGATATAAAACAAGACATAACCCTGACAGTCATGTGGTACAGTATACATAGTGACCTCTATTTACTAAGATCTGAAATGAAGTGTATCCATTTTTCTTGTGCAATCTGCATGTTCACTTTGTTTGCATATACTGTGCATTATTTAATAAGAATATTTGTGCAAACATGATTAAATAGCCAAGAAACACCCATGTTTTAAGGAGGATTTTGTGAATGCACTGTAAAAAATTATTTTCATGATTTGTTATTAAAACATTTTTTCTTTTGTCAAATCAACTTAGATAATTAATGTGGTTCAGATAGCATAATATTTTGAGTTTCTGTTGATTAAATCAATCGCCTTCATTGTATTAACTCAATTTTTTTATTTCAATGAACTCAAAATTTTAAGGCAACTAGGTAACTTACTTTTTTAAGTTAAACAAGCAATTCTTTTTTACAGTGTGGTACCGTACTAAATGTTACTATGTTGTTACCATGCTGTTTTTAATACAACAATTATTTTTTGCCCTTGCAACAAAAAAACAGTGTCTCCTTGTCATAGCGAAATTACATACCCAACTGTTCTTTGAGGGAGGGCCATTATGCAAATGTATAACATGATGATGTAGCTAATGCTGCCTTCACGTGCTATCGGAAATTTCCTACTCCCCACATTTGAAGTTGTGATTATGAGCTTGTCGCGTTCAAGTGCTTTTTTGTCGAAAGAATGGGAATCATGGAGGACACCTGGTTTATTCTTGCCTATTTTTTGGGGAAGTCTTATTAAAGCCAAAATGTATTGAAGATATTACATTTTAGAAATTCCTAATAATAAATATGACTTTAGAGGGTGTTCATGTCCAATTTCCGACTAGGAAACTCGTATTTACGACAATTCTGATTTGAAGGCAGTATTAGTCAGGGAAATAATGGCATGACTACAAACATTTAGTGCAATGATAGGGAAAACAATTTTTGGGTATGAAATTCTTCAACAGGGTTGAAAACTACTTCACACATTTTAAAGGGATAGTTCACCCAAAAATGAAAATTATGTCATCATTTATTCACCCTCATGTTGTTCTAAACCTGTATGACTTTATAAAAAAAAAAAAAATGAATAAATAGACATTTCTCAAAATATCTTCTTTTATGTTCCACAGAAAAAGAAAGTCATCCGTTTTGGAACAAGATCAGAGCGAGTAAATTATGACAGAATTTTCAGTTTTGTACAGCGCTGCTGTATACACACTATTTCTATTTGGTTTAATGTTGTATTGGCATTCTTGAGTCTGTGGGCTTGAGTTCCCATAGGATTGATAACACTGAAACAGAGCCAACTCAGTGTTCCTCAGATTTCATTGCTGCATTCAGTCTTACAGTGTTTCCTGGAAGCATTCACTGCCTGCATTTGGATGTGTTTTATTCTCTGCTTTTTTCTAAGTATTGGCTACCTGGGTCTGCAGGCGGCTCAGGATAGCGGTCCTCAGCTGGGGCCTGAAGCGTGGAGTTCGTTCAGACACTGGTTGTTTATTGTTTATCGTCTCTCACCAGAGACTAACAAGCAAAGAAGCATCAGATCCTTTCCGTGACCCTTCCCTGCTGTTCCCACAGAGCATCACTACCCTGCTTTTATTCGCTTCCAGCTGATTTACACAGGATGAGTAAACACACAACCACACACCGTAACACATATCGAGTGTACTACACACATGCACACGCTTCCTTTAAGTTGAATCAGCTGCATATACTTGTATAAATATTCTCCGGTGAGGGAGAGCGAGAGCGAGAGTTGAATCGGTCTGCTGGGGAAAGAAGGTTCGTTCTAGGCTTTTTGTGATGGGTAAAGGCTGATAGATTTTTCTGCACTATGAGGTCTGTGTTATTTTTGTTGCCGGGTTGGACGCGTGGCAAACAAAGAGATGTTTGCACGATGCTGCTCTTACTCCTTTTATAGAGTTATGTTGGCAAAGGCTTCGGAAGAGCCCTCTTGTGTGTTGGTTAGCACGTCGGTGAACGTTGCACGTATGTGTGCGCGTGCATTTAAAGTGCTTTTCATGTGCTGTTTAGCTGGTTACCATGGCTGTCCGAGTTAAGTAGTCAAATACAACAGTATGATCTCTTACTTTTATTCCATAACCTTACAGTTATATATAGACTCCTCCATCTCCACCCACTCTTCCACCCTCCTGCTCTCTCTATCTCTCCACACTAACTCCCTCTTCACTCTTTCTCTCACCCGTTCATCTCTATCCGCTTTCATTCGCATTCTCCCTCTTGGATGTGATTTACGCTCTCTTATTCCCGCCTGTCACTTAATTACTTGGTTAACCAGTGGCACAGCACCCATTTTGTCCTCCTGCTACTTTTTTCTGTCTCTCCTGAAGCTTTGCGAGCTCTCATTTTCCTCTCGCCGTTCGTAATCCTCTGCATTGTGTGTGCATGCGCTGTCAGGTGATGAGTATTGATTGTATACTTGGCTGTAAGGCCATGTGATTAAACGCAATGAATGGGTGGAGAGGGCCGCACGATAAATCACCTGTATGCCACCATGTGTGTTTGATTAAAAGGGTCTGGAATCTGGCCCTGTCTACAGAGCTTTGTATCCAGGGGTCTTTTAAAAGGGTCATCAGATATTGAGATAAAAGAGCTGGCTTTGCTATAAAACAAACTGTAAATTTAAGAACTCAAAACTTCCTCCCCCGTCCATAAAGAGCATTTTATTTAGTCATTTATTGAAACAAAAAAGAAACTTGGTCTGCTTACTGAATTAAGAGTGCTAAAAAATAAAGTAAGGAATAAATGATCAGCTTAGTAATTGGACAGTCTTCTTTTAAATGGCACATGTTTGAGTTGAAAGTGTTTCCATGTTTACTCCCATGAGTAAACTGTCCAATAGCATTTGGCAAATGCTTATTTTTAAAAATGGCATTTAAAAATGATTTATAATCTATATTAATTTATTATTTTTTTGTTTTAACTACATTTTTACATTTGGGTCATTGACGAATAAGGTTTTTAAAAGTGTAAAAAAAACATAATGGAAATATAATTAATTTTGAAGTTTTATTAAGTGTTAACAATGAGATTATGTGGTTTTTATAATCAATTAACACTGCTTTTGTCATTTTTTACAAGACGGACAAGATTTGTCACCAAAAAAGTCATTTGGTTCAACCAAAATTTCGGTTTTACCAAATGACACGTTTGGTTATACCGAATGATGATATTTTCAAACAATGCTAACAGGCTGATATCTAGCTAGCTAGCAAAAGGACAATCAATCATTTTATATTTAGTACAAGTTTTTAAAATATTACAACATTTTCCATGTTTTATAGCGGTTGTACCGAATGACCTGATGTTTCGGGACATGCATACGAGCAAGTGAAAACATGAATTTTTCAGATAGTTAAAAGAGAGTTAGTTACTTTGCTTCACGACCATGTGGTCCTTTGGAGGTGTCTGAATTATGTCACATCCTGTCACATGATATTGACCGCATGACTTGATCCAAAATGGTCCCTTTATATTGATTACTCCGAATGACATCAATGAAATTCATTTTTCCGGACATTCTTTCTCATAACAAAGCAACGACTTCTACACATAATTTTAATACCATTTTGCACTATGTTGATATGATGTTATAAAAATGCCAGAATAAAAAATATATACATTTATTACATTTTAAGATGTTTTAATCACAAATGGCCTTTGGACGGTTAAACCGATGACCTCTTGACATTTCAGAATCTTTAAAATACCTTTATATGTAGGAAAACGATTAAAACCTTTTGGATTCAATAAAAGAGATCTAGTTGTACTACCTTACATACTTTGGATGTCATATCTTTGTTTATTATTATTATTAAGGCCTTTGGACAAAAAAAAAAAAAAAATGACCCGTCATGTCATTGACCCATTTACATTTAATTTATTCATTTAAGAGTGATCTATTTATTTACTTTTTTATGTTTGAATGATTAAATTGAAAATTTATTCCATCATTGTATTTTGCCACTCCTAGTCTTCCATATGCCCAGCCATGGTGATAACAAAGAGGAATAAAAATACTAACAATATAAGAGTAAAACGAGAAAGTTTGCCAAAACATGGCCTGTTCCTGGCTGTTAGCACCCACTGCTCTGCGGATTATTCTAAAGGAACCCAAGATTAAAAATGAAAAGCTTTGAGTTTATTTTTATCAAGACCGCTTATCATTTCAGTTTGACATTTTGAGCGGCACAGTTTTTTGATTGTGAAAGGTTCACTTAACAATGTAATACAGGCTTTACACAGAGGCTGTTATTGATGGATGGGGTGGTCAGAAACTGTATTTGACAATAGCAAACCTGCAAGGCAGTGTGTGAGGACTGGAGAACAGCAACACTCAGTGCAGCTGCTCATTTCTCAATTGAAGGGGGCGTTTCTGTAAGGTCTTTCATTCTAAGCGCCAGAGAGAGGGTGGAAAATGATCACAAAAAACCTAAAATATGACTGCTTTTGACACAAAGAAACTTTACTAACATTTTTTGTAGACCTCAAAAAAAAAAAAAATGAATGAATGAAAAAAGCAATCAGATTTTGGGAAAACTAAGAAAAAATCCATGGGTCTCTCTGTGTACTTGAAAACTATAAAAGCTTAAATTGTGAAATTTGTATGTTAATAGTTTCTGCGATCATCCTCTGATCTGTTATGAATGGTGGAAAGTTTTTTTGGAAGGAAACACACACGCCCACACATACACACATGCATTATGCATGTATTCAAACCCTTAGTCCCGACTCACTGAGCTATGAAACGAGGCCATGCTAATCTCGCATTAAATGTTTGTGCTTCCATAAATACCAAGTCTTTTCGCTTATTTGGTTTTTCCTCTTAGCATATGGCCCATTACCATAATGACACATCGCTGGTGGCCTGATAAACATTTTAGCTGTAAAAATCTTGAGAGCTAGATCTGCGAAACTATCCGGGCTATAATAAGTCATCTCAAATTCTACCTGGGATTCTGCTGGTTTAGTTAAGCTTAATTAGACCTCAGTGAGCTCGATAACTGGATTTCAACAGGCTTTCGCTTATTTAATGAGATTCCGTTGTGCTTGCTAACAGGTGTCCCACGCGTTTGCCCCCTGAACCTCCAGGAATACTCAGTGTATACTCAGAAATTAGCAAGAACCCTGCAGGCCCGATCCCGTCTGAAACAGCTGTTTCAGCAGTGAAGTTGCTTTTCAAAGTGTGCGTGCACGAGGTGATGAGCTTGGCGTTGACTAATTCAGACGAGACCCCCGGGGGCTAACACATCTCTGTCTGTGAGCATATAGAGAGAGATGTTCTTAGAGGTCAAAAGTTATTTAGAGGAATTAGTACATGCACTGTTGGTACTCACATTGTTTACTTTATTCAATAAAGCTGAACTTATGAGGGTATAAATAATAAAAAGAGAGTATTTTATCAGTAACCATACTGTATATCTATGTTGTTTTATTTTCATATTAATATTATTATTATTATTATTATTATTTGATTTTTATAATTAATCATATAATTTAATAATTTATTCATTATTATATCCTTTCTATTGTTGATTAATCTTATAATTGTGTGATTTCAAGGGATGTTTGTCTTCATGAGTTAGAGACAATGTCTCCATTTCAAGGTTTTTAACGTCACAAAGTCTGAGCATTAAAACATCCAGATGAAGTCTGAGCTTTGAAATATATGCAACTTAGATAATTTAATAAACTCTGCACTTTTTATTATCATCACTCTGTCTCCTGCTTCTGCTCTTCTCTGGCTTTCTTAGTCAAACTCTCAGGCTGATAGAAGACTTATATCCAAAGACTATAGATTAGGGCTGGACGATTATGACCCAAAATTTAAAACCTCGATTAATTGAACATTTTACCTCGATTACGATTAAATAACAATTATTTTGTTTCTGGTTTTTTTTTGTTTTTTTTTTTTGCCCTCATTGTTCACTTACAAGGTTTATACTATAAATATGCTTGACTACTAAAGGTGGGATATTTTTTCCTATTGAAAGAGTGATCTGACATAACAGCTCACTTTCAGCAGTTATTTTATCTATGGTTCCTAACATTTCTTACAGATTTCTGCTCGTTGTAAATCAGATAAAGATAAATTAGCACAGTACCAGTACGTAATGAGAGCGATTGCGTGTGTGAATTAGTCATACCGTCTCTCTATTAATTGTGAAGCTGTGGGTTGTAAATAGTTACTTCAAAAGTAGAAAAATATATGCTATAATAACTTTTGAGTTTCTAAGCTACTTTAGTGATAAATCACAGGACAGCGCTGACAACTAGTTTCTGCATTCCTCTCTGTGCGCGCGATCTTCACGTTTTGTGCAGCTACTCTTTGTATGAGTGTTCGTGCCACAGTGCAGTTGCACGAGCACGGTAGCTCAATATAATAATACACACCCAATTGTCTAATTGCTTGAATGTCTAAACTGGCAAACCGTAATACACATACAACTGACAAAGTTAAGTGAAGATGCAAGGCTCACCACTCGCGTGCCGTCTCTGTGTATTGACTCGGCGTTCACCTCCGTGTTGTTTCCATGGCGCTGACTGGATGGGGCGGAGTCACATGGCTACACACGCGGTAGTATGTTTTTAAGGGGGAAGTATTAACAGGATTATAAAACCGAAATAACTGACATGGGAAAATTACGTCGGTTAGAGGTTCTGAATTTCGGTTTCGATTACTTCTCCATTAGACTATAGATATAGAAAAACGGTTCATTCCTATTAGTTATGAGTGGGAGAAACTGCAACACGCAATATGGCGGAATACGTCCCGCCTTCTAAGTAAAAGAGCCAATCGCTGATTGATAAAGTCATTGCATCACTGCAGCTGCTGTTAGAAGCTCCACTTCCCATAGAAACCTGAGACTTGCGCTTAGGACTGCACTTGTGCATTGGCTCGTCTAGCCTGAAAAATATGCTTTTTTTAACACTATTTGAGCATGAGAAACATAATTTATGGGACAATTCATGTCAGATTTTGTTGCTGATTTGAAATATATTATTTAATTGTGAGTTCGCCAAGCAGTTTTTGAGGTTTCAGGATTCCCCCATTCAAATAGATAGGACTTGTTCTTGGATCCCCGAAATAGCTGCCCAGAGGCGTTGCAAATATGGCCGCCGAGTGAACAGACTTTCCTTGAAAGGGACTTTGCTTATATCTTCTAGAAGTGTTCGGCGTCCAGGGGTCGGATCTAATATATCTGATATTTCTGACGTGGAGATCCATCCTATCTAACATTTTGCTGTTATCGGCAGGATATCGGCACAATCTAACAACTAAAATAATTATAAAAACACTCCTATAAAAATGGTGCTGAACACAATTTGCAAGGTGCAAATCTGGAGGCTGTATTTGGATATCTGCCAGTTTATAACATTATTCTCCATAATTTGATCATCATTTCATGAATAACTGCTGCTATGATCAATAGAAAATGTACACAAACATCACTCAGGCGGTAATAGCGTGACGTTAATTGCAGCAGGCAATTTTGTGGGCGCAATCTATAATAAGGCTAATTTACACAGAAAGAAGCCGTGTTTGGATTGAAAAGAATGACTTAATTTAAATAGACAAGCCGCAGCGCTATTTCATCAAATTTTGTGTCTGGTTAACTGGATTACTGGTGATTAGTAAATAATAGTAAAATATATTAGTGATATACCACATACAAAAGTGACGCAAATCTTTTTTTTTTTTTACACTCAATGTAAATAGCATCAGCCTTCTTTTACACTCGTAAGTAGTCGCTTTAGTGAATTCGTAGTCTGTTAAGAGATCTTCAGAGTAATGTGGAATAAGATGTAGAAACGACCACAACAATATGAAACAATATCAATATGAGGCAGGAGCACAAACAATAATCTCAATGGTAAAAAAAACCCTGTAATCATATTCGGTTTTATGCCAAGTGAAAAGATCAAAATTCACTGTGTTCCATTTCCATACTGATGAACTTCAAAGGTAAGAGACAAGATGAAAAACCTACATTAACTTCCTAAATTATCAGATGCATTCTCTCTCTCTTTCTTCCCATCTCACCCTGTTGCCACGGCAGCATAATCTGGCTATGAGAGAAAGGGACGGATAGAGCAAATGTCATCTGACTCATTTAATGTTGGTGTCAATATGTGTGTGAGCTTGTGTGTGATCGAGAGAGCAAGAGAGACAGAATGAATGTCACAACGTATCATAGAAACCATCGGTTGAGCTGCGACTTAACTTCATATTCAACAAGCAATAAGTGGCCTTTTCTGTAAAGCCTAAAGTCTAATAAAAAGTTCATAAAAATTAATATTACTGCTGTTTGTAAAGGTTGAGCGTAATCCATTAAAACACATTGACAGTTACTGCTCTCACATACTGACAGGGACGACATGCACCTATTTTTGATATGTATTTCAGGTGGCACCAGTGGCAGTTCTGGCTCACTTGGTGCCCCAGGCAAGATAAGATATAACCAATGAAAGTAGTCAAGTTAAAATCTCTGGTTAAAATCCAGACCTAATATAGTGGGTGTTTTTTGTTGTTGTTGTTGTTGTTGTTGTTTTTTTTTTTTTTTGGAACCAAGCAAAAATTCAACTTCAATTGACACCCAGCAGTTGGGCAAAATTCAATATTTATGAATTGGTTCACTTTCAATTAATGATTTAGGATTTAAATTGGCCACACCCCACAAGAAGTTAAATTGGAATTAAAAGAAGTGCAATTTACTAAATTAAAATTCAAGCAAATTCAACAGATAATGATATTCTGGGGAACGAAGTGTCTGTAAATATGTCTGTAGGTGACATTTCAAACAGATCTGTCAGTTTTTTGTTTATCTGTTTGTAAGGCCTATAAAAAATTCAGACTTTTTTAACTTCAAGATTTTTAAACTTCTTTAAACTTTAACACAAAGCCATCATTCAAAGCTTGTCTTGAGTGCAAGGAAAAGTTACATTTTCAAAACTGTCCCATTTTACCAACGTTTAGCCCGGAACACACCAAGCCGACGGTCGGCCGTCGGACAGTTTTTGTGCTCGGCCGACTAAAGGCTGGAATACACTACATGACTTTTGCCCCGATTTTCCCCCGATTTACAGTCTGAACAAGTTGACGCTAGTTGCCAAAAGTCAGAGCCAGTCTGCAGATTTGAGCTGACAGATTTCATGGAAAATCGCGTAGTATATGATGGTCACAGACTCAGATTTTTTAGCTTCAGACTTTGAATCCATCCAGTCGGAGGATTTAAACCATGTTTGATATTTTGAGCCGATTTTAGAACACATATCAGAGCTCGCGCATGACATGCATGAAGTAAATGTATGATCTGCCATTTGTTTAGTAATTGTTTGCGGCAGTTTTGTCACACAGTCGGGTTAATACAGCTTGCGTCGCTCTCAGGTTGAAAAATACGGAAATTCTCATAAATACAGAAAAATCACTGAAGAATACTAAGTGGAGCTCCACCATGAAGGAAGAATTGCTTCAGTAAGTAACGTTACTGTACTGTTAGCTTTGTCTTGAGAGAGTTAGCAAACCACATTCTGAGGTAAATCCGGATTCATTCATTATTAGCTATGTTAATATTCATCATTATCCAGGGCTCGACATTTACACTTTATCCTTGATAAGAAGCCGGATTAAAACGTCAATAGCTGCGAATGATTGATTATATCATCTCATCTCCTGCGCTTGACATGCGTCTCCTGGCAACGAGGCGCATGTTTCTGTTTGTGTTCGGAACGATTTTAAAGTCTGGTAGTGTGTGATCCTCAGTCGTGTAGTGTATGATGCCCAGCTTTTCTCTGTAACCATGTACAAAGTCGGCAAGTGTATGATGCCTGCAGTTTAAAAATCCGTTCAGATTTTAAAAGTCGTGTAATGTACTCCAGCCTTAAGTTTTCTCAGTGTGTTCCGCACTGTTGGCCGAAGTTGGTTCGTTGCCGCTAGTTCTTTGACATCGGGTTGGTGTGTCCCGACCTTTTACCATATTGCAAGTATATGAATTTCTCAATTTTCAATTCATTTTAATTATACTTCCTTAAATTCCAATTTGAATTATGCGTCTGTTTGGTACCTCAATTCAAATGTGATTCAAATTCAGAAATTGAAATTTAAAAATCATTCTCAATTTAATTCCGAAGAGTGCACAACCATTAACATTGTTGTATGAGAAAAAGTTATAAAGTTAAAAGTTTCAAGCGACATAGATGATGATGACAGCACTTTCAGTTTGAAGCTAAGTGTGACTGATTTGACCGACCAAAACATGTGAATGGATGATATATACCACAGTAATTTAGACAAACATTTGTTTACCAACAATAATAATGCTTAATTTTTTAAATTCAAATACTTGTTTTTGGAAGTTGCATTTGAAATCCATTTGGCGCAAGTGTCCACTTGGTTTAAATGGATATGTGCTCTTTAGATCCCACAGTATGTGTTTTTTTGTAATGAAGTGTGCATATTCATCACCAGATTCGCTAACAGTGTTTTGCAATCTGCAAATCAGCAGACTTGGAGGTGCTTTTGTGTTTGTGTCTGTGTACTTTATCTTTACTCGTGTTTACAGCGGTCTGCACCTTGCATGCCCATATAAACTCAGGAGTCTGAAAGTGCTGTGGCTCCCGAGAGCATCTGCAGACGTCATGGATGAGGAATCATCATGTTTGTTTACTCTGCCAAAGGGAATGCTGAAAGAGCCAGACAGCTGAAATGCTCTCATTTAAATCTGTTGGCACAGCAGGGTTGGTTAAATCATTCATCTGACACAAAGAACAAGATTTCACATTGGTATAAGCCTTTCATCTTCATATCTTATCACGTATTTACAATGTACCAGCCTAAAAGTGTTAAAACGCCATCAAATATTCAGCAGTAACCAACCACACCTGCATCCAAAAGCTTATCTTTCAAATCCTGCCAAGACACTGGTCTGTTACTGGTGCGATCACGACTGTTGGATTCTTAATTGCATGGTGTTTATCTGTGAGTGGGCAGAGAGCAAATTGCTCTCTGCTGTGAGGTAAGTCAGCATCCTGTGAACAAAGTCCAAGGCCTGCGCCGATCACTCGTCCATTCGTGTGCTCGTGTGTGTCTGTGACGAATCTGGATTTGACACAGATTTTTGCGCTGCACCTCAGGGCAGGCCTTGTCAATGTCGGAGAGCAGATCTGTCAAAACATACATGGACTGGTGTTTGTGTGTTATGTGTGAACAGCATCAGTGACCCATGTTGTCAAAAAGGACAGCTAGTGGAAACAGCCCCCCTTTTCAAAAAAGTGTGTGTGAAAGTGTGAGAGAGCTTGGTGGAAATGCAAAGAGACATGTAGGATCAGAAGGAGGCAAGAAAAAGGAAGGATCAACTGTCAAGCTGGTGGATTTTTCTCTTTGTAAAAGTGAGAGGGAGCATGTGTGTGTATGTTCTTGGGTGGGTTAAGGACAAAGTAAGAGGCTCAAAGCGCAGCACCACTGAAAGACTGTCAGAGGAGAGCGAAAGTACACTGAATCAACTGACAGAAGAAGAGATGGAGAGAATTAGGTAGAGACAAGCCGTTTCTGGCTGATTTGCCCATTGAGAGAAGAGTCAGTAAGTTACTCACTTTTGAAAGTGGTATTTCAGCGCAAAAAAACACATCTTATTTCCTAACCATCTGCCAGTTTAGTTTAACCATGTTCTAAATGTGCTTAAATTGCACTGCACCATATTTACATTAAAGGTGTTATGAAATGGATCTTAATGTCTTTAATATTTAAAGGGTTAGTTCACCCCAAAATGAAAATAATGTCATTAATTACTCACCGTCATGTCGTTCTACACCCGTAAGGCCTTCGTTCATCTTCGGAACACAAATTAAGATATTTTGATTAAATCTGACGGCTCAGTGCAGGCCTGCATTCACAGCAATGGTACTTCCTCTCTCGAGATCCATAAATATCCATAATATCTTAATATTATAAAGCGATGAGAATACTTTTTGTTCGCCAAAAAAACAAAATAACGACTTTTCAACAATATAGTGATGGGCCGATTTCAAAACACTGCTTCGGAGCTTTATGAATCGAATCAGTGATTCGGATCTCCTATCAAACGGCTAAACTGCTGAAATCATGTGACTTTGGCGCTCTGAATCACTGATTCGATTCGTAAAGCTCCGAAGCAGTGTTTTAAAATTGGCCCATCACTATATTGTTGAAAAGTCGTTATTTTGTTTTTTTTGGCGAACAAAAAGTATTCTTGTCGCTTTATAATATTAACATAGAACCACTGAACTCACATGAACTGTTTTAAATATGTTTTTAGTACCTTTATGGATCGTGAGAGAGGAAGTACCATTGCTGTGAATGCAGGCCTGCACTGAGCCATCGGATTTAATCAAAATATCTTAATTTGTGTTCCGAAGATGAACGAAGGCCTTACAGGTGTAGAACGACATGACGGTGAGTAATTAATGACATTATTTTCATTTTTGGGTGAAATAACCCTTTAATTACGCATATAAGAGCAGGCCTGGGCAACTCTGGCCCTCAATCCATTTTCCTGAAGAGTTTAGGTCCAACCCTGATCAAACTCAACTGCCAGCTTTCTAGTAATCCTGAAGACCTTGATTATCTTATTCAGGTGTGTTTGATTAGGATTAGCACTAAACTCTGCTGGAAAGTGGATCTCGAGGGCCAGAGTTGCCCACCCCATAAGAGGTTAGTTTGCAATAAAAACATACTGCAAGTTTTATACCTCAAAGCTATCTCCCCAGTTTATTTTTGATTTCCACCCTTCTGAAATGCCAGGATGTCATGAATGTCCTCTACCCATCTCTTAAAGGGGTAGTTCACCCAAAATAAAAACTGTCATCATTTACTCAACCTCATGTCATTCCAAACTCATAAGACTAAGACATGTTTAATGAAACCTGAGAGGTTTCTGTACCTCCATTTAAAATTCCAAGTAACTAAAACTTAGAAGATCCAAAAAGGTCATAAAGGAGTGCACCTTCAAAAACTTTACATACCCTTTCAAAAAGATCAAACTATCAGAAATGCATGGCTGAAGTTTATTTTTAAAAACACGCCTGCGATTTAACGAGAATATTTTCGTTTGTTCATCTCATTTCACAACGGATTCTTTTCTTGATTATTCTCAACATGCTGCCAGTTTTTCTAAATATCAATTAATTATAGCAGTCTGACAAGTTATAATAATAGTTTTTGTAATGATACATAGATAATAGATTTTAGCAACTGTGAGGAATTATCATGCTGAAACAGACTGTTGCAAATTGAGGGTTTAGTTGGTTTATTTTCTACTGACTTGGGCTTAAATATATACGCCGCTATTACAGTACTGGCCGTCTCAAACATCAAAACATGTCACACATGCTGTGGAGGAGGGCATGGATACAGTGCAACGAAGTTCCCCAATTACAGCAATGGGTGTTTTCTTGAGTTTCTAAAAGAGGTAATGCCCTTTAAAACAGTGTTTTTGGCAGAGAGTGAAAATGAAGATGGGGATCATTTTTACAAATGTTTGGAAAAACTGATAACTTCATTATCTAACCTCCTGGAACATGATATAAAGATCTGAAAATGCATCTTATGACCCCTGTAATTGTAACAACACACCAGCACAGAAGATGAAGAAGAACCCAGTTTTTCTGTAGATTGAGAACAACCCAAGACATTGACAAATAATTATACATCATTGCACCATAGACCCCGCCCACTGGCATTCAGTCACTTAAAGGTAGGGTAGGCAATTTCGGAGAGGCTAGCATAGCAAGCTAGCTTTGAAAGAATCAGATGCCACCCTCCCTTCAGAGCACTCTCCAAAGCCATGCCTCCTTCAAAACACTTGAACACACACGGCCAGAGCAGAGTCTGCAAAGCGCCACGAGAGAGGGCTTTAAATTACCTCATGTCTCAAAGCACATCACATTACAATAATAATGAACATAAACAACTTACAGAGCTCTGACTTGAGCACTTGACTGCTGCAGATTCATTTCGCCATTGATAGTGTTGCCAGAGAAATGCATAAATCTGAGTTTAAGGACGTAAACAGCTCTGAGTAGAATGTCATGGGTTGCCATCTCTTAATTATGGTTATGACATGGCGTGAACAGTTTAAGCTTGTTGTTTTGGTTCAGGAGGAACTGTGAAAGGCAGCTGCTGTTTGTTTGTGTTGCTCGGTGACTGTCTGTCTACAACTCTGCACAGCCTTACAGAATGTGCTGTTGACGTGTGATTTCTGCGCAAGCTGGGTGCTCGGAGGTATGGAAATACATATGTTGACAGGCAAGTAGGACATCCTATCAATGCATTTGGACCAAATGCAATAATGGGATGAAAATTTATTGGTCACGACACTTCCACGGAAGATATATGTATAATTTTTTTAATATCTAGACCACTTCTATTATTGCTATAAGGATGTGAAGAGAGTTTCAACCAGTATAACAAAGTGTTTGTGAAAAAACATTGCCTACCCTACCTTTAAAGGCTGACACTTGCCTATTGCGAGCGTTGCGTCGCGTCAAAAGCAAGTAGAACTCATTACAATCACTGATGCTGTCTACACTGGATACAGAATACAGATGCGCGTTCAGTTTCTGACATACTCCACGTGCTTGTGCCTTTCGACAATATGAAGAGTGAAATAACTTTTGCTTTGACATATCCATATCCACAACAGCTTGTTTGCATCTCTGTACAGACTTCAGAAGAATCCCAGTGTCAGGAACAAGTGGATGGTTTATTTTAATGGTGCCCTGATCACGTCAGAGGATTATATGTTTGTTCAGAGCATTTGACTGCAGATTGTTTTGTAAACGAGGCACAGTGTAATGGAGAGTTCGCAAAGAAACTTTGTTGAAAGATGAAGCAGCCAACTGTATTGGATATGACAGCAGCTGCATCACAAACTTTAAATAAATGATTTCTTAAAGCTTTGTCAGTAAAAGACGATTTATATGGATAATGTTTTCAAAACACTTACTGACAGGCAGTAGTGAGTAGGCGTTGATACTGTTTCCTATGCAATGACGGTAGGCAATCAGAACAGTGGGAATTTACTGACAAGCCTTAAAGAAGCCGCCCCTTACAAACGGATCATTCAGACAGAGTCAGAATGATAGTTGAAAACAAGCATGCCACGAGTCCTGAAAAGTGAAGCCAAAGCGTCTCAATCGCCCCCAGGTGGCTGGATGCGGTAAACCTGCCCTCTCCATGTATTGTAATGGGACGTGAGACAAACTAAACGTCAAATTTTTTTTTTCAAAGATGGTTTCTGTCATTTTAGGCAGCTTTTATCACGCTGATGTTAGTTCGAGTGTTCGTTCTTTAAATAAGTTTTGTTTTAGTTAGTTATTTGATGCTATAAAAATGCGGGTTTTGATGTTATGATTGACAGCTGAGATTGAAAGAAGATTGGAGCGTTAACTTTAATTTCTAAATTTCCAGAACAGTTTATTTCACACTGACATAATGTGTTGTTCTGCAGTATTAACCGATAACTGTATTAACCGATTTCTGCGGGAGTGTGGGCGGGACCTTGATATTGCGGCTCCACTTCGCACTCACTACTGCATAGACTCAGGCTCCAAGTTCACTATGCGCAGACTCGAGACTCAAGATGTCATATCGGCACACTGGCGGTTTCAGTTACTACAATGGAAGAGAGTGAAGGTGCATCGTCCATCTTTTTTTACAGTCTATGGTTGAAAATAATAGAATTTCTGCATTTTTTTACATTAACATTATAAGTGAACCTCAAAGAACATATTAAAAATAAATCATGACCCCTTTAAAAAATACATTTGATGAATGTATTTTAATTTTGTTTCAAATGTTCTCAGTTATGTTACACTCTTAGAAAATTTGGTACAAATACTGTCTCTGCGGCTGTACCTTTTCAAAAGTAGACCTCTGTACCTTATTTACACCTAAAGGGTGGATATAGTACCATAAAGGTACATATCCTAAAATGTTATAGTACCTAAATGGTACATATTTTGGTACCAACTCAGTGACAACTGTTTTTTTTTTTTTTTTTTTCTAGAGTGTAGTTTTTGTTTTTATTTCAGTTAACAAAAAATAATAATTTTAGATTTTAACAACAGTGACACCGTGTTATGGTGGAGAGGAATGTTTTATAGTTCCAGTAAAGTGTGACAGATTGTAGTTGTTTGCTGCATCCTCAACCAAGCACTCAGAACCGACTCGCAAGAAGGCTGTTTGCGGCATTACCTGATTCGTATATTTACTTTAGTAAATGGGGCACTAAACAACTCAGCATGTTCAAATAAAAGGCATCGTTATCAAGTGCAATTCATTCTTAGTGAATTGCCCCTCAACACGCCAGTGTGTGTTTGTGTTCACTGATGATTTCAGACCCTGATTAAGAGGGCTTTTGATGGTTTTATTTAGATCTTGTGCTTTCGGCCCATGGAGTGCCAGGAGGGACACATTGCGGGTGTCTTTTCCTGCCTCCACTCTGGAATCTTTCCACAAGTGGAAAAGGCGAAGATAAGAAGGGAAAAGGCTTCCTCAACACTTCTTCGTCTCACAGAAGCCTGGTGACATCTTAATGTGTCTGTATCAACCGGTACTGGCAAATGCTTGCATCCAGCACTCTCATTTCACAATCCAAATCAATTAAGGAGAATGAATCACTGTGCTATTATTATAACTGTCAGATTCACTTCTTACTTACAAAGATGAAGAAGAAACAAATGAAGCGCCTGCTATCTACTCCTCCCTTTCCCCGAGGGCTCCCTCTTCAAGCATATTCTCTCTCGATGTCTCCTTTTTCTCTCTGTCTTTCATTCTCTTTTTTCTTTCTCTCGTTCTTTGTTCTGCTTTCGTTACCCTGCTTTTTATTTCAGTCCCCCTCTCTTTCTGGTCGCTCCCACCCTCTCCCCTAAATAATTTACATTTTACAGTTTACTTGCCGACTGCCAAGTATCGTTCCGTTCAGCCATGCACATATGCAAAACAGCGGGTGTGAACTTTAGATTTATATTTTCGACACTGGTCATTAGTATTTGCCTGCAATAATTATAGTACGACAATAATGGGTTCCTCAATTGTGTATACACACACGCTGTTTCATTTCATTTCCTCTCTTTCTCACTTTTTGTGCCCTGCTGACACATCCAAAGTGACTGAGAGAAAGAAAGAAAGAGGGGGAGGAGAGATGAACAAAGAAAGAGGGAGGAGAAGTACATCCATCATTTCTTCCCTGTGGTCAAATAAATCTTGTTAGGTCTGTAAAGGTCAGAGTTCACAGAGATTGCTTTGAGTTGTGTGTGTGTGCAAGAGAGAGTGTATGAATCAGATACATCAGGTGTGTGTATGTGCTTGTGATTTCCCCATGCTGCTGTTAGGGCTGTGCGTAACACGGTCATGACCTGTGTCAGCACACTGTCATAAGATTCCCTTATTCATGATGATGCTTCGCACACCACTGTCGACGCCATTTAATGTACATTTAAAATTTCTATTTCCAATAATTGCTGTTCTTCTGAACTTTCTATTCAAGGTATCCTGAAAAAGGATAACATTGATGATAATGAGAAGTGTTTCTTGAGCACCACATTAGAATATTAGAATGATGTGACACTGAAAACTGGAGTAATGATGCTAAAAATTCAGCTTTGTTGTCACAGGAATAAATTACAATTTAAAATATATTAAAATAGAAAACAGTTATTTCAAATTGTAATAATATATTACTATATTACTGACTTCTTTCAAAAAAAAAAAAAAAAACTTGCCGACCCTAAACCTTTAAACGGTGGTGTATACTGTATCTCCTAAAGTAGTGATGGTACAGGGCAGACCGAGGTAAGTTGTCACAGGAGGTTTTGAGTTAAAAGTCCTAAAAATTTTTTTACTTAGCAGTGGTTTGCAATGTTGGGGAAAGTTACTTTTAAAAGTAATACATTACAGTATTGGGTTACTCCCTAAAAAAGTAACTAATTGCGTTAGTTACTTTTTATGAAAAGTAATGTGTTACTGGGCTGGTCTTGCTTATTTGTTTTTTAATAACAAGAAAAAAAGTTTTATTTTTGGCGAATGTAAAGGCCCTTTCATACCAAAAGTGATATGAATAAGCTTCAGGCTGAAGGAAATACATATTTACTCCTGTACAGTAGAGGGCGCAGCTCAAACAAACCTTTCAGCTGTGATGCTATTCTGGATTAAAGAAGAATAGGATACAGGAGAAGGAAGTTCAACACTCTTATTTCTAAATCTATATCTAAAGTCATTTTTGCTTATCAGTATGGCTGAATTAGATCATTTAAGCAGCAAAGACATTGGTTAGTAAAGTGAGATTAAATACATAAAGTATATTTGTGTGATTTAATATAGTTAATTATTACAGGTTTGCGTAAAATTCTGTTTTTATTCATTGAAGGTCATGGGGTCATGGGTTCATTTATTCATCTTGAGAAATACTGAATGTTTTTGTGCAAGTGAGATGAGTAAATGCATGTTCACATTTAGTCTAGAACTACAATAACCATCATGTTTACCGCTCTGCACTTACTCCCGATTTCTCTCAACATGGGGACAAGAGAGCTGTCAGTCAAAAAATGTGAAAAAGTAACTTGCGTTACTTATTTGAAAAAGTAACTTAGATATTTAATAACTTTAGATATTTGTAAATTGTAAAAGTAATGTGTTACTTTACTAGTTACTTGAAAAAAGTAATCTGATTACATAACTCAAGTTACATGTAATGCGTTACCCCCAACACTGGTAGTTTGTATGTTGGTTTCAAACATCTAGTTCAAAACCCTCTTAAATAAAAATCATTTTGTGAATTCTGTTCTTCAAACTAAAATGTCAGTTTCATTATATCTTTACAGTTTTGTAATATCTGTTGGATAAACAAGTGAACATAAAACTACACTAGCATAAATTCAGGCAAAGGTTGAACTGTACTCTCAGGACAAGGAAATGTTTCATAAATGTCAGGTCGAAACAAAACCATGCCCATAACAATGGTTTGATATTTTATATGTTACCTTTTACATTTTTGTTGCCTGATGAATCGTTTTGTGTCTACCAACTACCGGGGCAATTTGTCACAAAAGGTCAATGTGTGTGCTGTCAACTGTATCTTCAATGGAAATGTTCAGTAGGTTTTTTTTCTCTGTAAGTGCTCATGTATAACAAAGTTAATCTCGTTTGTGTGTTCATCTAGGGGGTGCTATAGGCAGCAGAAGGCATCTCCATGAGGAGCGGTAGAAGATGCCGGAACTGCCAGCGCTCCTGCTGTCGATTTACTTCCGCTTCCTGTTAGTCACCGTGGTTACCATGCCGCCTTCTTCCCTGAGCCAGACCCCTGTTCTATCATCCGTACGGATGGGTAAGTCACACACATTTAGACTTGTAATATGTGGTCGACAAGCCCAATATCTGTCTTTGATTGTGAAGATCTCTAAACCAGTGGTTCTCAAATGGTTTTGCTTTAGGAACCAGATTTAATTTTGGAAATTAAGTGGCAACAATGTAACAACATTTTATTGTATAAACTAAAATCTTTTAAAAATGTATTATTATGAACTGCATAAGCCCAGCAAAATTATTAACATGACATCAGTTGAACAGGAAAATGTAATATTTTGCTCTCAAAATGTCCCTTGAATTTTGAGTTTTGTTCATGGTTTTCAAGGTTGTTCATATTCAAAATATTGCCACATACCAGATAGAGTTGATGGGAAACATTTTCTCTGTTTGCTGTTCTAACTATGCACAATTATTCAAAAGTTTAGAGTCTTTTAATGTTTTTGAAAGAAGCCTATTATGCTCACTAAGGCTGATTTATTTGATAAAAAATACAGTAAAAACAGTAATATTGTGAAATATTATTCCAATTTAAAATGATAGTTTTCTGTTTTAATATATTTTAAAGTGTAATTTATTCCTGTGATGGCAAAGCTGAATTTTCAGCATCATTACTCCAGTCTTCAGTGGCACATGATCCTTCAGAAATCATTCAATATGGTGATTTGGTGCTCAAGAAACATTTTATTATTAATTATTATTAATGTTGAAAACAGTTGTGCTACTTAATATGTTTTGTAGAAATCATTTTTTAGGATTATTTGATGAATAAAGGAATTCCTTGCTGAATAAAAGTATTAACTTTTGTTTGTTTTTTGACCCCAATCCTTTGAACAGTAGTGTACATATTAAGTTGAATTGTATTATTTGCATTTAGAATATTTTTCCAACTGACCTTTGACCTAATCAGACCTGCAGCACATTTTGGATTTGTGGCCTACCAGTTGAAACCACTGATAATAACCAAAGTTTTACATTAGATCATATTAGATATGCTATGGAATTCAGAATCATTATAAATAAACGTTATCATTGACTTTTATTTTTGGACATGGTAGATGGTTCTTTTGAAGGAGTGATTTTAAAATAGAAGGGTTGTTATATAGTACAGTTATATAACTTTTACCCATTCTTGTGTTGATTTCTCTCTACTTTGTTTCTCTGTCTCTCATTCTCCTTTTCTCCTCCGTTAGCGGCAATTTTGGATGACAGCTCTGTCTGTGGGCGTGGGGAGCGGCTAGCTTTAGCGTTAGCACGCGAGAACATCAACAGTGTGATGGAGGGCCCGGCTCGTGCTCGCGTGGAGGTCGACATATTTGAACTCCAGAAAGATTCTCAGTATGAGACTACAGATACTAGTGAGTCATACATTAAAAAGTACACACACACACACAAACACACACACACACACACACACACACACACACACATTCCTGCACACTTAAAAAAACTTTAAAGTGATGCAGTACAGCTTACAGTGACTCAGAAAGGCAAACAGAGCAGATTTGAGGAATTAAATGCTCTACTTTTGGTCGTAGTGTGCCAGATTCTGCCAAAGGGTGTGGTCTCTGTGATTGGCCCCGCCTCCAGTCCTGCCTCGGGCTCCATAGTCAGTCACATCTGTGGGGAAAAGGAGGTAAGCTTCATTTAAATATTCCACATTTATTTATTTTGTGTTAATTCACTAACCACAATCTCTTTCCTTTTGTTCTTTAAACTGCTCTCTCTCAGATTCCGCATGTCAAAATAGGTCCGGAAGAGACTCCGCGGCTTCCTTACCTGCGCTTTGCGTCTGTGACTCTGTATCCTAGCAACGAGGATCTGAGCCTTGCCATCGGAGCCATCCTACGCTCCTTCAGCTACCCATCGGCTAGTCTGGTCTGCGCTAAGGCCGAATGTGAGTCCAAAACCTCTGCTCTGCTCATCAGATGGTCTCGTTTCCTTCGAGCTTGAATATGTAAATTGATTCTACGTGGAGAGCAACACACACTTTAATGCATATGATACTTATAAATAAGATTTAGAAGTCTGCAGAGAAAAGTGTCTTTTTTTACAATTCAACCGAAAACAAATAGTTCCACTGGCTTTGAAAAATCGGAATATTTGATTTCCTCAACTCCATCTGCCCAATTAATCATCTTCTCTCAGCAAACACTCAAGTTACAATATGTATTCAAGGCTGCTGAGTGAGATGAAATTACAAAAGTTTTCAAGAACAGACTCTGATAATGATACTGCAGTGCTTCCTTACTGCAAGCACTAACAATTACTTTGCTGTAATAGGTAGCTGTGCCAATAAAACATACTGCTGGGCAATTACGCAGCATGTCACTGGACAACATAACGTTAACGCTATCTGAGAATAAATCTCCCCCCTGCTGCACGTGTTAATGTGTGAGACAACGCTATGTATGCAGTGTGTGCATGTGTGTGTTTGTGCATTTAGACATTCATGTGTTCAGAGAGGGCATCGCTACATAACGCTCAGCTCTGACCCAGTTGGCTGCACTATGGTTGCTATGGCAGCAGAGTAGGTGCAACTTGCCACTCATCAAGCTCATTTAAAATGGTGGCAAGAGATGGAGAGAGGCTCGCTGCTGCGCTACAGCTTCTCTTTAAACAGATAGAAAGCATTTTCGCAAGCCTGTTTTGACACAAATGTTTTCATGTGTGTTGTGCATAGCGAACCTCATTGCCTTTAATTTATGAAACTGTCATCTGATGCCACACACTGTTTTTCTCTTGTGACCTCTTGTCAGACTGAAAAAGCATGAAAGGAACGATTAAACAACTGCGTAAACACATTCTAAGTATTTATTAAAGCAGATTTGACCAAGTGATTTTTGTCTTCTGCACTCATAAGCTCTCCAAAACTTAGCCAGCTGTCTTTCTGTCCACATTCTACACAAGTAGCATTGTAAGTGGTTATTCACGCAGAACACGCTTTTGCATTAAAAAACCTGAGACACAGGGCAATCGAATGAAAAATGCAAGATATAGAGAGGTGTTTTTTAAAACTACTTTTCACTTTTAAACGCTGTGTCATCCGACAGATGCTGCAAAAGATGCAAACGCAACGGTCAAACATGTCAGTCTAGTGCATGTTCACATAGAAAAACAATGGAAAAGCAGTGAAGCAGAATGCAAAAACACAGACTGTGTGAAAGGCCCCTAAAGGCCCCGATATACTTCAAACGAAATCGAAGAGCGAACTGATGTGACGTCATTTCGAACAAAATCAGGCCGAAACGAAGTTCGTTTGGAGTTTGTTTTGAAAGTTCGAAACAGCTTGCCAAAGCACACTTTCTGGAAAAGTTCGCTTCGGCTGGTAAACACCTTCGTACTACCATTGGTCCGTGGCCATTACGTAAGGTAGGTGTGCGCTGAGGCTCTGCCTTCTTTCACTCGGAAAATCTTTTCCAGTTCTTTTCTCCTCTCAAATCAGTAGAAGTCAGACATCTGCGAGTGAAAACATGAACACTGGAGAGCTGCTTTATAGTAGAAAACGAAGTTGTACTTCTGATGAAATGAGAGACTGACACTGTTTTTTTCGTGTTTAATATGGTAAAGCTGCTTGATTTTAAGCAATCTATTTTATAAAGTGTAATAATATAAATGCAAAGTGACTTTACTGGAGTGCCGAATTACAGAGCTCATGCAAACAAACATTTCCACGTTGCCATGATCAGGTGCTTTTCTTATGCTTTATTAAAAAAATCCTTGCTAGTGTCTAAATTTTGTTGTGTTTATTTTGTTACTGAGAGGAAAATGTGCATCATTTTTACATATTCATCTAAACGTCGCTCTCAGCAATGTGGGTGGCGTGAGAGATTCGATTACAGTATGTCGCTGCCCAGGTATTTTGAACTTCGTTTTACCCCTAAACGAAGAACAAAAAAGAAGTTCCCTTGAAGTATATCGGGGCCTTAAGTTTGATGGAACCTAATGAGTCACACAAATAGTGCGCCACACAGGAGACTTGCCTCTCATTTGATTTCATTAGAGTTTGACATTAGCATGTTGCTAAGCTAACAATACAGTACTCTAAAGGTGCTGTCACATTTACTGTTGTTCTGTAAATTTTTGTGGGTGAAATTCAGTAGTTTCAAAAGGAATCTGTGCAATCAGGAATTTTGCAATTCAGATTTTGCAATGGGTTCAAGTAGGTCATGCGAATTTGCCGTGTTGACCAACTTGAACCTAATGCAAAATCAGCGTGGGGAAATCAGTTGGTTTCACCCTTGCTCGGTTTGAAAGTGACTTCTGTGTGAGAAATGCTTCATGCATCACTACACTTGACAATGGATCTTTTTGCTTGTGAAATTTTGCCAATGTGACCACATCTTAGTAAGCATAAATAGTACACACAAATATTGCATTAAAATAATCAATGTTGCAGAATCTATCTTGCATAGCCCACAATCTTGGATTTATTTATTCACTAAAACACATTAATGAAACAATACTCTAAAAAATGCTGGGTTAAAAACAACCCAAGTTGGGTTGAAAATGGACAAACCCAGCGATCGGGTTAAATGTTTGCCCAACCTGCTGGCTAGTTTTATTTAACTCAACTATTATTTAAAAATTACTGTATTTGTTGCTTAAAATGAACCTAAAATATGTTGGAAATTAACATTTATTAATATGTTTAATAAATGAACATGTATTAATAAGTTTAATGAATAATAATTAAACAATAAACATTTATTAAATTGCTTATTAATAAATGTTTACCTTTTGATTATTTTTGTTGCCTCTAGTAATTATGTGTCTGAGTTCTAATTTCCAACCTATTTGGGTTCATTTTAAGCCAGCCATATAGTAATGTTTAAACCATAGTTGGGTTAAATAAAACTGCCTAGCACGTTGGGCAAACATTTAACCTAACTGCTTGGTTAAAACAACCCTTTCTCTGGGTTTGTCCATTTTCAACCCAGCTTGGGTTGTTTTTAATCCAGCATTTTTTAGAGTGCATAGACACACTAATGAAACCTCAATTTGGATGTATTTCTTCAATGAGTTCAGTACAATTCTGGGATTTCCTTCTTGTTGCCATAGAATTTAGGCATCTCATAATTAAATGGCTACAGGTTTTGCATTGGTAAAATGCCTATGATGTCCTACAATGCTGGCAGCTCGCTAGGTTTTTGAACAGAGCTCTAGTCACTGTCACACATGAGTCATTAAGCACAAGGCTGGTCTGAGTCTGATAATGTTTGTTTCAGAGTGTCACAGCATTGGTCTCCGGAGGAACACAGAAGATCTGAGTTCACTTTATAATGCAGCTGTGGGAATAAGACAGTGAAATATCGAGAAAGAGACAAATTTAGTGGAATGAAGTGAACAGAAAGGGCGAAAATCAGAATGAACGAGAGAAATCAGTGAAGGAAAGACAGAAGAAGCGGAGGTATTGAGAGCGAGAGAAAGAGAGAGAGAGAATGAGAGTGTGGAGAGCATTGATTTCTCTCCTCCCTCAAGCTAATTAAAGTTTGGCACTGGCTTTACTGGCTCTTTCTATGCATGCAGGCTCCCTTGAGAGCGCAGCTAGTTATTTACATTTTCACTGGGCTTTGTGTTGCCACTGACTCTCTTTCTTCACAGCAGCATTGCAAACAGACAGATGCATGCTGTTTACAAACAACCTCAGACACTAACCATATCAGGTACACTATAAGGAGCCGAGTTTCGCCCCTTAATTCCAGTGGGGTGTTTGAGTGTCCATATGCTTTCGGGCCAACAACTCGCTTTCTTCCCCACAGGTCTGTTGAGACTGGAGGAGCTGATAAGGCGTTTTCTGATCTCTCGAGAGACGCTGTCAATCAGGATGCTGGATGACAACCTTGACCCCACGCCTTTACTGAAGGAGATTCGTGATGACAAAATAGCTACAATAATTATTGATGCTAATGCATCTATTTCTTACCTTATACTGAAAAAGGTAAGCATAGTCACATTTGTTGCTTTGGCTCATTTCACATTCATTCATTCTTGTCCTCGCCCACTTCAATCTCTTACCTTGCAATTCAGCTTTGTTCAATATACCTGCATTTTAATGTATAGATACTATAAATATCATAATTCTGCTCAAGGACAGTATTGAGCACAAAAAAAGTTCTGCTTTTCCATACAGCTCTCTCATTCACACACACAATGAATTTTTTTCACCGTCTCTTTCCTCTTGCCTGTCTTTTTAGGCATCAGAGCTGGGAATGACATCAGCGTTTTACAAGTACATCCTCACAACTATGGTAAGATAGAGAAGGAGTTCTTGTCCTATTTTCCTGCAGATATATTCATGCCTGGAGCCCCATCTTCTGTATTAACAATTCATCTTTATTACGCAAACCCACTCAGACTTCTCAAGCCAGCCCCCCTCACAGCTTGAACTGCATAACATACATTTGTACTGTATAACCTACAAACACAACACACACCTAATCTACACTACTAAAACGTCTAGTTACTAGTCTAACCTACCGTGTTACATTCAGCTTAAGGCTGGAATACACTACACAAACACATTTTAAAACACTAGGCATCATATACTTGCCAAATTTGTTAATGTTTACAGAAAAAAACTGGACATCATACACTACTGTAAATGACTGAGGATCACAAACTACCAGACTTAGAAGTCATTCTGAACACACGCAGAAACATACGCCTTGTTGCTTGGAGACACATGACAAATGAAAACAATGTGTTCTTAAATCAGCCCAAAATATGTCTGATATTCTCTGACTAGATGAAATCATTGTCTGAAGCTAAAACATTTGGAGTCTGTGCTCATCATACATTGTGATTTTCTGTGAAATCTGTCAGCTCAGACTGTAAATCATGTTAAGTTCACCTTACACACTCTACTGAAAACTCTAGTTTCTAGTCTAACTGAACACTTCACTGAACCACACATACTCTACTAAAACCTCTAGTCAGTAGTCTAACTCAAATCTAAAGGCCAAACTAAACTGACATCAAAGAACCAGCAGAGATGAAAGCCAACTGTGGTGTCGCCTCATGTCACCTGCGTCTGGGCCAAAAAGTTGCACGTGAACACATTGCAAAGACTATACAGCCAACGGCCAATTAGCACAAATGTTCTAAGTGTTCATGAGAGGAAATAACTCTTCATACCAGCAGGTGGAAGTATTCTGTATTCATCATTCAAAAAGGGAAAGAGCTAGGACTGCAGATATGCAAACCGTAAACAACTTTGTCATCATTTCTGTTTTCATCTCATGCACTGGTTCACAAAGCTGAACAGCCAATCAGAGTGATTTCTATTATCGATGAGCTCCGCCGCCTATTCAACATGCTCAATCACCCAAAAAGAACGCACTGCAAAAACTTTACATTATTAAATCATTTTATCACTAGTCTACCCTAACAAATGACACGTTACTCTAACCTTGCATGCATTTTTGAAACCTTTAGTTACTGGTCTATCTTAACATATTACAGAACCTGTAGATCAGTGGTCTGAAACTCAGCTCCTGGAGGGCCACTGCTGGTTGATGCTAAACTCTGCAGGACAGTGGCCCTCCAGGAGCTGAGTTTGAGACCACTGCCATAGACACACTACCAATACCTCTAGTCAAGGGATGGCCAAACTCGATCTCTGTCCTGTGACTGGTCTCGTTTTGCTCTCGTGGTACTTTGATGGCACACTACACGACATTATCTACTATTAATCCATCTTTCTGATTTCTTCTGGAGACTGTTCCTTCAGTATGGTCACATGCCTATCCTATTCCTAAACAACCCTTGCAAACACACCATTAGAAAAGACAATATCCTTCCCCTTCAACTTTGAGTCACTGCATATCACTGGAACAGAACAATACATCCATACAGAGAAAACTTGAGCTGATATAAACTTAAACACTAATGATTTATTGTTGCATTTTAACATATAGCAAGTATGGCAAGTATGTGTATGTTAGTGGTAAGTATGTGTAAATGGCAAGTATGTGTATGTTGTGGATACATGTGGTGCGTTATCAACATTTATCGACCCTAGGCTCAGTTGTCTTTACATGTCTTAGCTTTCATGAGAATGGCAATAAAATGAATAAGAACAAAACCACAAACTCTAGAACTCTTGATGCATTTGATTGAATGGTGATCAAATGAATTAATTACAAAGCAAGTGCATATTTATTCTCTGGAAGCTGGGCTAAATTAATAAACACTGTTACTGCATTCCTGACATGGGTCAGTCAATAGATTTAAGAAAAAGTGATTCCCTATCCATTATATATTAAAATAGGAGGGGATTATAAATCCACTCCTTCACTATACTTACCTACTCAAATACCAATTATCCAGTACCATTGCTAAATACTATTCACTATTCTGATCTGAGCTCTGTCTATATTGGAAAAAACCCCTAAATGTTCTTTAAAAATTCTAATACACACACACACACACACACACACACACACACACACACACACACACACACACACACACACACACTGATGTTCCCCCTTATGTGATGTCATTCCTGTGTGTGTGCAGGACTTCCCGTTGCTGTGGTTGGATGATATAGTGGATGAGCAGTCAAACATTGTGGGCTTCTCAATGTTTAACACCACCCACCCTTTTTACCTGGAGTTTATCAGGAGCCTAAATCTGTCCTGGAGAGAGGGCTGTGACATTAACCCGTACCCCGGACCAGCGGTAAGACATGCACAAACACAAAAAATGATCAATGTATCACACACAGACTGCTCACCCTAACCTCTGTGTGTGTGTTCAGCTGTCATCGGCCCTGCTGTTTGATGCGGTCCATGTGGTGGTGAGCGCAGTGCAGGAACTCAACCGGAGTCAGGAGATTGGCATCAAGCCTCTCAGCTGCACCTCCCCTCAGATCTGGCAACACGGGACCAGCCTCATGAACTACCTGCGTATGGTCAGTCTATGTGTGTGTGTGTGTGTGTTTATTCAACCACTTGAAAGTCCTCCAGGATTGTTTTCAGCTTAGAGAGCACCCATTGTGTTATTTAAAGTAACATAGCTGTTTCTATTCTCTTTCTTTCTCTCTTCCCATGTTTTGATCAGGTGGAGTATGATGGCTTGACAGGTCGAGTTGAGTTCAACAGTAAAGGCCAGAGGACCAATTACACCCTCCATATCCTGGAGAAGCACAGGGGAGGCCACAAAGAGGTTAAAGACTCACGCATACACATTTACTTAGATATCTAAATGGGGACATGGCATAGACTTCTATTGTTGTTAAAGTTTTTAACATTATATAAGTACACATACACATGCTCACACATTTTAAATAGTGCTACCATCTTTGTTTTGATTGCTTCATTTCTCAACCATCTCTGTGTTAGATTGGGATCTGGTACTCTAATAACACTCTGCTGATGAACTCCACCAGTCTGGACATCAACGTCTCTGAGACTCTGGCTAACAAGAGCCTCATCATCACCACCATACTGGTGAGGACCAACTGCACTACAGCAGGCCCAAAATAGCCAATTATGTTCACACAATGTTTACCACATCTACATCTGTAATTCCTGTCCAGATGTCTATAACACCCAGCCCACTTAAACTCTTAATTCATTATTTACTCAATAGAAAGACAATTTACAGTATATCATGATGGAAAGAACAAAGTCATTATTAAGTGAGGAATTCACTGTTAGTTTACATGGTCATTTCATTTAAGCAAAACTAGTCAAAAGATATTTCAAAATATAGACATACATTTCAGTAATTTTATCTAACAGGTTGCTGTTTTCTTAATTGTGATATTGTGATAAAAGAATTTTAAAAAAAATATGTAAGTGATGGGGATGTGAACTTGTACTGCATACAGGAATTTTAAAAAAAAATATGTAAGTGATGGGGATGTGAACTTGTACTGCATACAGGAATGTGTGTGTTGAACCCATACGTAATGAGAAAGGTGAATTACCAGGAGTTCGAGGGGAACGAGCAGTATGAGGGTTTTTGTGTGGACATGTTGAGAGAGCTAGCTGATATCCTCAAGTTCACATTCCGCATCAAACTGGTGGACGATGGCCTTTATGGGGCACCTGAACCCAACGGCTCATGGACGGGCATGGTGGGAGAGCTGATCAACAGGGTAAGTAGTCATATTCATCAACTTGTTCTCTCCTGAATTAATTATGGAAATCACACGGTTACATTCAATTCAATTGTATGTAATTTTCATTATTGTGTCTAGATGACTTTTCTGTTCTGCTTCTACAATGTTTCATTGTTCTCTCCTTTATTCTTTGGAGCAGAAAGCTGATTTGGCTGTAGCTGCTTTTACCATCACATCTGAGAGAGAGAAGGTCATTGACTTCTCAAAACCCTTTATGACCCTGGGCATCAGTATTCTCTACAGGGTCCATATAGTAAGTCACACACACAGATTCAACACAGTGGCACCAGTTTAAGTAGCCCAACAACTAAAAAATACAAAAACATATTCTTTGAGAATGACTTCTAAGTTTACCTCAGATGTACTGACAAATTTGATAACATGTATTGCTGTTTTTACACTCATTTGCAGCAATGTATTTAAAAAGATCTTAATTTCTAAATATTGTGATTAACTGTGATTAATTTGAATAACAAATTGACATATAAAGTAATTAATTTGTAATTAATTTTCATTAAGAAATTAAACTCATGGGAATTGTTGACTGATTTCAGGTTTTAATATCCTTAGAGAGACCAATTGTTTTATAAGCAAATCCTGACCCACACTCACTTAAACGTTAGTGTAATATTGACTAGATTATTTACTCGGTGAACACTAAACAGCAAGTTCTGCTTTTGATGGAAGAGTAATAAAAATCAATTTTTGGCAACGCCAGTGTGCAGCTTTGATCAATAGCGCCATCTTGTGGCCGGAGTAAAACATGCAAGATTAAAACATTTGAACGAACAGAGAGGATGAGATGATACACATTGGTGCGAATAGCCTTATATTTGAAATTCGGTGTGAAATTCTCTGCTTGTCCTGTCCTGAATGATAACAGCCAGTACAGAGAGTAAAATCTGGATAACTAAGGGTGATAGATAGATAGATAGATAGATAGACAGACAGACAGACAGACAGATGATAGATGTGTCTAAATGCCTAGTAATACTGCATTTACTATATTTATGTTAATTAATAGATTGAATATTCATAGTGTACCTAATCCTTTTTGGCTTTTATTTCTGCCACTTTCATTTACCTCTCTTTCTCTTCCACTGTCTCTCAGGGCAGGAAGCCAGGTTATTTCTCCTTCCTGGATCCCTTCTCACCGGCTGTTTGGCTCTTCATGCTGCTGGCTTACCTCGCTGTCAGCTGTGTGCTTTAGGTACACACAAAATGCACACCAACACACTCAAAAACTGCTAAAATCATTGTCTTAATAAGTGTGTTTTTCTTGTTTTCCAGTAAAAAAAAATCAATACCTCTTTAAAACGACAAATTTATTTAAGAAACTGTTTAAGATATTAATACTTTATTTCAGAGAACTAAATTAAATCTTTTCTCTATCTCTCTCTGTGTACTTGTCTCAGGTTGAGTATGAATGGTATAACCCTCACCCGTGTCTGCGTGAGCGCAGAGACCTGCTGGAAAATCAGTACACACTAGGAAACAGCCTGTGGTTTCCTATCGGGGGCTTCATGCAGCAGGGGTCAGAGATCATGCCCCGAGCCCTGTCCACACGCTGCGTTAGTGGGGTCTGGTGAGTTTGAGCGTGTGCTGGGGCTCCATATGTGTTGATGGTCGTTTTAACAGAGTCAATGGACACATTACACAGCACAGCTATGGGCTTTTTGCACTCTGCTTCCATCATTTATGTCGTCTCTCTCTCTCTCTCTCTCTCTTTAGGTAGGCATTCACTCTTATAATAATCTCCTCATACACAGCGAATCTGGCTGCTTTTCTGACAGTGCAGAGAATGGAAGTGCAAATCGAATCGCCCGATGACCTGGCCGATCAAACTAATATCCAGTACGGCACCATTCATGGAGGAAGCACCATGACCTTTTTTATGGTACAAATCATTTGATACTAATATATAAGTTTACACACATCTATATTGTGTATGTTATGTGGCCATAATAAATAGTAGGAACTTTCCATAAATACTGTACACTTTGGTGTTCCAAACTTGTTATCCTTCAGAAAATGTTGATTATCAACCTCAGGAGAGGAGGTCACGCTATATATATTACAAGATGTTTTATTTTCTGTTAATTTTCTATTTTGCACCCCTATTACCAACATTTAGAACATATTTACAGTTGAAAGTGAAACAGATTATTGAAAAAAAAACAATGCAGGGTGGGGATCTATATTTTATTTGTGAACTGATGTTCAACTGTTCTTTTGAATAGTCAACTTATTTTCATCAGCGGTAAACGCACTGTTCACAGACACGAAAATGTACCTTTAAATTCCCTAAGCTGATTGCTCACTAAACACAGCCCCCACAGCCGTCATGTTTTCAGGCCATTTCAAGTTTGATTTTGATGTGACATAAAATGGTGATATCTAAGTGGAATTGTTTACTTACTTAATTAGTCCTCCCATTAACGCCATATTTTTTTTTTTTATTCAGACTAATTCGCGAACATGCAAGAAAACGAGACGAGATTTATCGCATAAACCAATCATAACCAATCATATCCAATCATAGTGTGATGGAAGCATTGCCTCCTCTCACAAGACTTTCCCACTTTCATTCTCAATTACCCCCACCAAACCCACCGCACGCTCTAGGGGGTCTGTTAAAACTCAATGGGCTCAGGGGAGGCAAGAGAGACGCGGCCTCTCGCTGTAACTTTACCTGCTGGTGTCGCAGTTGGACAGCGTTACTTTAGAAAAATGAATGATTTATACACTTTTTTAGGTCACATTTTGTAATATTTGTATTGTTCTATTTTTGTAATATGGATTATTTTCTCATCCAATCTTTTCAGGAGGCACTGCCTCCCTTGCCTCCTCGAAAGAAACGCCCCTGAAATATATCAATGGCTGAATCACTTACAACAAGATCAATAACAAGCATTTAGAAAATAGATAGGGTGGATTTTAATTTCATGTTGACTTTAAAACATCTTTATTGATGTAATTTAAAAATAAAATTTTTATAACATTTAAAAAATACATAAAAGTTTACTATACCCCAAGTTTGCAAAATTAGCCTAAATTAAGCCATCTCCAGTTTGGGACCAAACGATGGTTTATAGTTATTGATTAACTTGTATAAATTTGCCATAAATAAAAGAAAAATATTTTTTCTACAATTAGTTGCAGACAAACTTGACATAAGCTGTCAAGACTAAAACTGAGAAAATGTAATATTATTATTTAATTGTCATGCTGTAGAAATTATCCAAATGATGTCACTTCCTGAGCATCACAATTTTTTTTTTATTGGTGGAAAATCATACAGTGGCAGGACTGCATAAAAAATGTGGTACAAAGCTGAAAATTATGTTCTAATTGCATTTTGTTAATAATTAAAAAGTCCATAGTTTAGTCATGAAACTCTTGTTTTACCCTCCTCCTCCCCAGCTCCACCTGTAGAGATCTGCTATGGGTCTTCTCTAATTTTCTTGCAGCAGCATGTTTCCTTATTATGTTTGTTATTTTAACTAAGCTGAACAAACCCTCATATTTGCTCAGCAGCAGATCTCGTCCACAAAAATCAAGCATACATACATTCCATGCCCCATGCCAATAAATGCTGGTTAGAAATCACTCCGAGATTCAAAAGATTTTGTGTGGAATACAGACATTTGATGCGTTTAAATTCATCTATCTTATCTAATCGGTGTCATAGCAAAAAAGCTTGAGATTTGTGCCTCTAATGCTTTCTGCATCTCCTTTCACTGAGCATCTGTTGAAAAGGGAAAAAAAATGTTTAAATATTTTCAGTTTTGTACCATATTCATGGAAAGTGCCAGCAGGCATATATTTGCATATGCGTATGGATGAGTTTCGTGTCTCTTGTTTATTTTCTTGTTGGTTTTTCGTGTAGATTACCCTTGGCTTACTGACTTTGTATTTTCTTATCAGTTTTTTGTTTGCTCAAGTGTTTTTACCATCTGTGTGTGTGTGTCACTGTTTTCTTTCTGTTTGTTATTGTGCATGTCAAATAGTGTTTAAATGTTTATTTATGATGCATACACTGATGATACACCCTCTCCTCTCCTCTCTCAGAACTCCCGTTATCAAACGTATCAGAGGATGTGGAACTACATGTATTCTAAGCAGCCCAGTGTCTTTGTGAAGAGCACAGAGGAGGGCATCGCACGAGTCTTGAACTCTAAATATGCCTTCCTCCTTGAGAGCACCATGAACGAGTACCACCGCAGCCTCAACTGCAACCTCACCCAGATCGGAGGCCTGCTGGACACCAAGGGTTATGGCATTGGCATGCCTCTGGGTAAAAGAGAGGGAAATAATTACCACAGAAAATTGTCAACTCATCCCTCAATTTGTAAAACGAAAGAAAAATGTACATAGTTACAATGGAAGCCTCTCATGCAATGTAGCAGTACTGTGAATCATGTGGTTTTGAAACCATAACACCATAATAACACTTAAAAATGATATTACCAACATTGTTTGCGCAAAATTATAAATCTTTGACAAAAAATAAACCTGCTCGTTTTCACTTTGCATACATATATGTCCAAATATTAGTCTACATATTAACCCTAAATATTTTTTTGAGAAGGCTTTGATTCCTTTCCTTAGAAGGCTTCCTTTCCTCTTTAACACGTACATTGGGGTCAGACATTAAAAACAAATGTATGCAATGATGAAGAAATATTTAAGATTCTGCACTATTTCTAGGTCACAAATAATTTAAGCAAGTGACATTAATCATGTAAACTCATCTGACTATCATCAGACAGGCTTGTTTTTACAGAAGTAGATGTTACATGATGTGCACAACTCATTGACACTTCCTCATGCTAGATCACAAAACACATACATCTACATTATTCTGTCTCCTAGGTTCTCCTTTCAGAGATGAGATCAGTCTGGCAGTGCTGCAGTTACAAGAGAATAACAGGTTGGAGATCCTGAAGAGAAGATGGTGGGAGGGAGGACAGTGTCCCAAAGAGGAAGACCACCGTGCCAAAGGCATGAACCTCTCCTGCACATCAATGCAGTAATTTCCTAAAGACTTTCAATAACCAAAAGACTTTCAAATCACATGAGCTAATATTTTATTCACAATAGAACATAGATAACATAACAAATGTTTAAACTGAGAAATTTTACAATTTTATGCACAAAATTAGCTCATTTCAAATTTGATGCCTGCTACAGGTCTCAAAATAGTTGGGACAGGGGGCATTGTTTACCATGGTGTAGCATCTCTTTTCAAAACAGTTTGAAGACGACTCTTCTACGACGAAGCCATGCTGTTGTAATAGCTGCAGCATGTGGTTTTGCATTGTCCTGCTGAAATACACAAGGCCTTCCCTGAAATAGATGTCATCTGGAGGGGAGCATATGTTGCTCTGAAACCTTTATATACCTTTCAGCATTCATAGTGCCTTCCAAAACATGCAAGCTGCCCATACCGTATGCACTTATGCACCCCTATACCATCAGAGATGCTGGCTTTTGAACTGAACGCTGATAACACGCTGAAAGGTCTCCCTCCTCTTCAGCCCGGAGGACACTGCGTCCGTGATTTCCAACAAGAATGTCAAATTTGGAGTCGTCTGACCATAGAACACTTTTCCACTTTGAAACAGTCCATTTTAAATGAGCCTTGGCCCACAGGACACGATGGTGCTTCTGGACCATGTTCACATATGGCTTCCTTTTTGCATGATAGAGCTTTAGTTGGCATCTGCAGATGGCACGGCAGATTGTGTTTACCGACAGTAGTTTCTGGAAGTATTCCTGGCCCCATTTAGTAATGTCATTGACACAGTCATGCTGAAGAGTGATGCAGTGTCGTCTGAGGGCCCGAAGACCATGGGCATCCAATAAAGGTCTTCGGCCTTGTCCCTTACGCACAGATATTTCTCCAGTTTCTCTGAATCTTTTGATGATGTTATGCACTGTAGATGATGAGATTTGCAAAGCCTTTGTAATTTGACGTTGAGGAAAAGTATTCACAGTGTTAAAGTATTCCACAATCTTTTTACGTACTCTTTCACAGCTCTGCCCATCTTTACTTCTGAGAGACTCTGCCTCTCTAAGACATCCCTTTTATAGCTAATCATGTTACAGATCTGATATCAATTAACCCTAATTAGTTGGTAGATGTTCTCCCAGCTGAATCTTTTCAAAATTTCTTGCTTTTTCAGCCATTTGTTGCCCCGTGCCAACTTTTTTGAGACCTGTAGCAGGCATCAAATTTGAAATGAGCTCATTTAGTGGATAAAAGTGTAAAAATTTCTCTGTTTAAACATTTGTTATGTTATCTATCTTCTATTGTGAATACAATATTGGCTCATGTGATTTAAAAAAAGTCTTTTAGTTTTCATTTTATTCAAATTTAAAAAACGTCCCAACATTTCCGGAATTCGGGTTGTACATTTTTGACCAACATTTTCCACTTCTGATGTCATTTCTAGCAAGAAATTATTATTATAGTAGTTAAATATTTGTTTAGTTATCACCAAAGGTTGCTCAATTTTGCTGTAGATCATAAACTGTTTCGCTGCCTCAGAAGACTGTCTGAAATCAGTTTCATGAGGTGCCTTAGTGTGCAAACGCTGCCTGCAGAGTCATTACCTATAAGGCAGTGAGGAAACAAGTCAACTGCCTAGGTTTTCGGATGCAGCTGAAGTGTGGCATACGTCACCAGGGAGAAGTCTGTCATTTTTAGAATATCAAGTGACATTTTAATTAAAAATTATGAGGTCAAAACAAAATTTTTAAAAATGAAATGCATAAATGAATCATTCACAAAAAAATAAATAACATGCATTTAGAAAATTGTAGCATATAAATTGTAGTATATATAAATAGTGAATTTCCCATTCATGCCAACTTTAAGAATGCATATTTAATATTTCTCTGTCTGTGATGAAAGATTGTCATAGATGCAGATTGTTTTAAAGTGTTTAATTCACTGTTGCAGGTCTTGGGATGGAGAACATTGGCGGTATATTTGTGGTGTTAATCTGTGGCCTGATTATTGCTGTGTTTGTGGCTGTGATGGAGTTTGTGTGGTCCACACGCCGATCAGCTGAAACAGACAAGGTACAGCCTCTCTCCTGCGACCGCCAATATCACAGTCACACTACAGTAGGTTACCAAAGCAACTCGCCGACTCCTCGCGTTAGTGTGTGTCGTAGTGAAGTCGAAGTCAGTGCTTGTTATGGTGTGCATGTCTACTTGTGTATATATCTGTAAAATATACTTCTTTGATGTTCATGTGCATATACACTGCCAGCCAAAGTTTGAAATAATTAAGAATTTTGAATGTTTTTGAAGGTAGTCTCTTATGCTTAAGCAGCACATGCTAATAATAAGAAGAAATGCTTCTGAAAATCCAGCTTTGTTGTCACAGGAATAAATTACATTTTAAAATAGAAAACAGTTATTTTAAATTGTAATAATATTTCACAATTTTACTTTTTACTGTATTTTTGATCAAATAAATGCAGTCTTGGTGAGTATAAGAGACTTATTTCAAAAATATTAAAAAGTCTTTATTATTCCAAACTTTTGACCAGTATTGTATATGTATGTGTGCGTATATATTAGGGTGTAACGGTACACAAAAATGACTGTTCGGTAAGTGCCTCAGTTTTGAAGTCACGGTTCGGTACGGGTTTGGTACAGCAGGGTGAGAAAACAATTTTTTTCTTTTTTTTATTAAACAATTTTTTACTGAACAAACGGTGTCTCTGACTTTAAATTTATTCAATTATCATTAAAATTTTCTTAAGGATAAAAAAATCTATCTCTGCTAATGCTGTAAACTATTAGGGAGCCCCTACTTGCACATTACTATAATAAAGGTTACAATTAACAATAGAGCCCAAATTATTAAATTCAGTTGGTATTTATTTTTAGATATAATCAACACTCAAATAATAATAAAAAATGTATGTATTGTAAACGTGTAAATTACACATAAGGCAGTTTTTGCATTAACTTCTGTCTCTCCAATTCGTTGTTGAAATATAATCATTTACACGGTGGCTGTCATAACTTGTTTTCATGACGGATTTATTTAGGCCTTACATTAACTAACAGGTTAAGTAAAATATAATTAATATATAGGCTAATATAGTGCATATATTTAGCGAAACAGTTCATTTCTCTAGCGAATTAACAAGCTGTTGACACTGAAGGCTTTTCTGAGGTAAATGTAATACTACGTGACATATTGTTTACATACTGATTTACTGACATCTTTCCACGGTTGAAACACTGATTGAGCGATTACAAGAGACATGATACGTTTCAGTAAGTTGTACTGTATCTTTCAACATACCAGATGTTCAGTCATGTTCATTCTGTAGTAGTAAAGTGTAGAAGAAATGTAGTAGCGTTCACACGCACTCTGTGCTACCGTTTGAACTGAGGCGCCTATACAGCGATCTGTCACGCCACATCAAAAAGCGTCAAAACAGCATTTATTGTTTGAATTTCATGATAAAATGGACAGAATTTGAAAGATGGCACTTTGTTTCTTATCGAAAGTAACAAAACACAGAGCTTATTGCGATTATTGGTGGTAAATGCTGGTTAAAAGTGGTTAGGCTAAAAAAACATTACTGTGCGTGCCCCCTTTTAGATTGGAGTGTGGTTCGCCTGTGACTGACTGTATTCGTTGTCTAACTGCATGAACCGAACCGTGACGTTCGTACCGTGACGGTTCGGGATGAATACACGTACCGTTACACCCCTAGTATATATCTATGACATATACTTCTCTGATGTATATACTAATCTTCCTTTGTTCAAGCGTTTTATATATTTTTCTAAACATTCAGGTGTCCGTATGTCAGGAGATGTTGACGGAATTCCGTAACGCTGTTTCCTGCAAGAAAAGTTCTCGTCTGCGCCGTCGCCGCCCCCTGTCCAGCTCTCTGGCCCTTCGGCACCCCACCCGCATCACTTTAGGGGCCCCGCGGCCCCTGCGCCTTGTCAGAGAGATGCGCCTTAGCAACGGAAAGCTCTATAGTGGTACTGGACCCCTGACAGGAAGCTCAGGGTCAGGAGGAGGCCCCTCAGACATGGGCCCTGGCCCCCAGCGACTCCTAGAGGACCCGTTAGGTGCCAACAGCACCCCCGCAGTGGCCCTGGGACCACCCGCAGTGACAGTGCCTCTGCCACGGGGCTGCACTCACGTGCGCATTTGCCAGGAGTGCCGGCGTATCCAGAGTCTCCGCACAACCTCTTGCACACGTATCCCTCCCTCCTCGGCCCCTCTGCCTCGCCTGGCTCCACCCCCTCCTCACTCATCCTCCAACACAGACAGTGAAGGGGGTGGCGGGCTGAGCCCGTGCCGGATAGGTCACTCTCCACCGGCAAAAGGCTGCACTATACCGCCACCTCAGTCTAGCAACACCACAGACCTAATGGGAGAGCAGAAATGAGAAAAAAGAGACTGACAAAAAGGGGAGACAAAAGTATGACGTGTTTTTGCAATATTTGCCCCCTTGTTCACAATCATAGACGAATGTGCTTTCCATCTTTTCCTTGGTACGACAGAATTATCCTTTTCTTTTGGATAGCCATGTGTCATATCAAGGATTCTTTTGTACTATTGAACGATGTACTATAACACTGACCATGTCTGAAGTAACCTTGAAAATGAGTTGGTTAAGATTTAAGATTGTCCGCCTCAATCTGAGGATTTAGAAGTGCTACACGACAGCACAGAGATATTAAACTTCCCCCGTGATTCTGATCTTCAGGCAGCACACAGACGTCTGCTTGCGAACAGAGGCAGACTGAGGCACAGACTCTCCTTCCCTTCCCTGACTGAACTCTCTCTCTGTTACGATAGAGGTCACACACAGGAAGTAGCACAGAGACATTCTTGATTGGACGACATTCTCTCAATGATACCGAACAGATCAGAGTCAGATCGCGACAGAATGAGAGCACACACGTTAATGGAGGACAAAGATGCTAACTTGTTAATGAAAAAGATATTCTAAACAAATATTCTTACTTTTCTGTACTATACTTATTTTTAAATTCTATGTCTGTGTAATTTAATTCTGGGGTTGTGTTGTCTGAATTGGAAATTAAAAATAGAGATACTTTATTGATACCGAGGAGATCAACTCTGACTGAATATGTGTGTTATTGGACATGAGGAGCTGTGTGTTCATTAAAACGTGGACTTTGATCGGTCTGCAAGAACTTGTGAGTCCGTAAACAGTGCTGGAAATCACACCACATACCTCAACCCAAATCTGCACACGCTACATTTACCACAGATCAGTGTTTTTAGAAACAGAAAGTCAGACATCTGATGTTGGGGTTCAACTTACATATATATATTTTCCCACACACATCACATGCACTGAAAAATGACTGATGAAAGTAGGAAGGAAATAGAAGAATCACAGAAGTTCTGAAAGATCATCTAACCCAGTGGTCTCAAACTATATTCCTAGAGGGCCACAGCTCTGCACAGTTTAGCTCCAACTCACACCTGTTTGGAAGTTTCTAGTAATCCTGATTAGTGTGGATCAGGAGTGTTTGATTAGGGTTGGAGCAAAACTGTACAGAGCTGTGGCCCTCCAGGAACTGAGTTTCAGGAACTCTTTTTTAATTGATTTTTTTTTTTGATAAAACTTTCTATACAAAGGTGTATTGCATTATAAAATGCTGGTTATTTACATTAATATTACATTTTGAGGTGAAAAGGATATTTTAAATAAATGCATCAAGGTCAAGGGGTCAGTTTTAGGGGTTGAGGGGGCTTCCCCAACCATGTTATGTTAAAACTATAGACAAAGAAACTCATTTGGAATAAAAATATATTAATTTGTCTTTAACAACATGCAGTTTTCATTTAATTTTCTTTTTTTAACTCGCAACCCTTATGCTGTGTACAGACTGGATTGTGTTTTTCTGCTTTCTGCAGACAATTTTGTTACTCTAAATCGAAATCAAAGCCAACAAAGAAATGAAAATAAAGGAACGCTTAGGAATGCATGTTCACAATGAGTATGTCTTGTAATCAGCACATTTATTTAGTTTTAAGAAGTTGTAAGACTTCTGACTTGTGCTAGACTGCATACAGAATCAAGTCTACCTCTAAAAAGAGAACAAGCGCACTTTTTACCAAAACACTGCCAGTGTCAGTTTTTGGGCCATTTTGGCAGATTATTAAGGCCTGTTCATACCAAGAGCAATATCTATATTAGCGTCCACACCAACGGACAATACATTTCTGTTTATTATAATTGTATGCTGTAGAGTTGTGCCATCTGCCGCTTAAAATGCTCAAGTTGACTGGATTCTGATCGGCTGTCAATGTTTTTATCATTTATCAGATGAAAAAAAAAAAGTGATTCCAGTGATATTGCTCCTCTGTTGTTATCGTTATAGCTATGTGTCACATACTGTTGCAGGAAGGCAGACGAGGAAGATGAATAGAATCCAAAATTAGTTTTAATGATACAAATATCCATAGACAGAAAAATAGGCAGCAACACACACACTTAACATAGACGATACCAGACAATGAACTGAACTCAGGCAGGAACTTAAATACATGAAGGTAAATGACGAACAGCTGTGAGGATCATTAGTGTCCATGGTGACTGATGATTGGTGGCAATGTGGAACAGGGAATACGAGACAGGAGTGACAACAAACTGAAAGTCCATGAACAGAACATAATGGTGACACTATGGTGTGGTTGTGTGGACTTCCTTATTGTTAGGATTAGAATGATTATTAAAACTTTATAGTTATAATCAGAGGTCTCCAAACTCGGTCCTGGATGGCCGCTGTCCTGCAAAGTTTAACTCCAACCCGATTAAACACACCTGAACCAGCTAATCAAGGTCTCACTAGGCATACAAGAAACTTTCAAGCAGGTGTGTTGGAGCTGGTTGGAGCTAAACTCTGCAGGACAGCGGCCCTCCAGGACCGAGTTTGGAGACCTCTGGTTATAGTTATCGTCCTTGGTGTGATCAGCCATTTACTGTCTCTACTGTTCAAACACCTACTTCTCCAATAGAAACCTGCAGTGGATGTGACGTTTGTACTCAAAATCTATCTTTTTTCACCTGTGCGTACACAGTTTCCTCCTCTGGTGTGTGGACATCTAAAGCCAGCTGATTGGTTGAGGCTCGCAGTGACGTTGATCCTGAGCGACCACTGAAGCAAACCGCAGCGTATTCAATGTCCCCAGATGGCGGTGTGCTTCTGTTGACTTTGCCTCTTTTCAGTATTGTGGCATCAGCATATGTGACATCCTAATACAGGTGAAGAGAATTTTAGTCATTTACAGAAGCTCATGGCCCATTTGGCACTTGTGAAATACCATATGACTTGTTTATGAGATTCAGGACTGTTAGCACAGCAGCAGGAAGTCTCACCTGTTGTAGGTCATCAGGTCTCTGAGTTGTATCTAGTAAGGAGATAAAACATATGTCAAATAACAGCATTATTTTAAAGAAGAGGAATGGAGTCCGTAGTCTAGCCAAAAGGAAAGTAAAGAAGTAAAGCCCTATACCCCCCACCTTGGGACCCATTACTTTTTTTTATATCACATTTTACAAATAAGGAACATAAGCAATTAATCATGAAAGAATCAGTAATATTTGCAGTTTCACACTGAATATTTTCTTTAAAAAGAGAGATTTTCAGCCCATTCATGAAGTTTATACTTACAATAAGTGTTGCCGGCTCTTCTACCATGGGTTCTTCCAAAACATAAAAAGAGAAATGTTAAAGTTGTTTTATCTCAGTTCACTCACTTTGGTATTGTTTTACTGTGCTTCCCTATTTAATATTAGTATGTCCTTTTTATTAGTTCCAGGTTTAGTAAAGATAAACACAATGATGGAGTATGCTGCATTTTAAAATATGTCTAATGCTGCCACAATTTCTTGGTTTTACCTGTAATATACACAAATGCATGAATCTTATTATTATCTTAATATATATAAATTAATTTACGAAAAATTGGGGAACTTTCGAAAACAGATTTGTTCATTTTAACACTTTGTGTAGCAAAAGCTGTTTTTTTTTTCTCTGCTATTTGGCTGTTGGCATGAATCTGTCATAATTCAATGCAGATCCATGACATTACAATTAAGAAATGGCTAAATGCTGAATGTTTTCTAGTTGCATACCGTCTGCTGATCAGGAATAAATACCCCACAGCAGCTGTAATCATAGTGATGAGCACTACTGCAGTCACAATCCCTACAGCCTCAGCGGTGGACAGAACAGGAGGACTGCCTGTGGACAGACAATCACGAAGAAGTTTGTAATAAACCAGCAATTTAGCAAATCAGTGGGAACTCATTTTTAATGGTACCTATAAAGACAAGACTTTATCATTGCTTTTACTTGGTCAGAAGTTAATTCTAAACCACTCACTAAAAGTATTAAACTTATACCACACCATTTGTAATACTAAGAATGATATCATTGTGCCATGTGTGCACTAAAAATCAGAAATCAGACTTATTTTTCACCTGGCAGACAATGAAATAGATGATAAAATTCCATAGATTTGACTGCAAAACCAAACTCTGTCTATATCTTAGAGGCTGGTCGACACCATTGCTGAGTATTTTCTCCTTAAAACAGCAGTGAAAAAAGTCAGTTTGAAAAATGCAGTTTGAAATCACCAGTGTTTCTTATGTCACAAACTACCTTGTAACCAATCACGTAGCATATCATTACTATACTGCAAAGCAAGGGAGTCTCAAGAGAATCCAGGTTATCCCAGTATATTTTTCTGTCAGATAGCTGTCTGGCTCTGAGACAGTGAACGGGAACATGGTTTATGTAACATTAGCAATACATTATTACCTGTTTGATAATGTAGTCAAGCAAAAGGCTAATCATATTAATTACTGTTATGTTTCCGACAATGTAGAGAGCGATACATAAAACTCATCGACTTTTATAAGAGCCTAAAATTCACTCTTCCACTTCTTCTGAATCAGTTTCTGGTTCAAACATATATGGCTGAATTAAACCAGTATTTCCACTTGCCATTGTGCAGCGTTTACTACTACAGTAAAGTTAACTGAGTGGATCACTGAGCATATGGTTCATAAATTCAATATCTCTATTACTTTGTGGAGAAGAGAATATGAGTATCCTTAACTGAACAGAGCTGGTCACACTTACATGTTCTGTTAAATTAAAAAGGGAAAAAGACATGATTGGTAGGAAAGCAGTTACAAATTTTAAAGTTAAAATGTATAGACATTTTAAGAAAGAAATCATTTACCTGTTAAGAGTGTGTTGACTGTCTATGTAACTGAATGGCTGAGCTCCAGAAAATCAATAATGAGGTGGCTTTGACAGTTAAAGCTTTGTAAAACAAAAAGTCAGGTATAAAGAACCCTAAACTCTAACACAAAGAACCATTTCAGCATATAAAGAGTTCTTCATGACAATACGGTTCTAAATAGAACTGTTACTACATGTAAGGGACCTTTAAAGAACCATCTCTTTTTAGAGTGTGTAGAGATGGGTTAGAAAAACACAAAACAGAGTTTTGACAGAAATTAAAAATGACAATAGCCTACCTACACTTAATACTAAGAGGCTATTGTAAAAGACTTTCTACTAAAAATAACTTCTTTAGATTCCTTAATAAATTTAAATGAACTGTTACGTACCTTCTCTCACTTTAAGAGTGGTTTGTCCTTTATAACTGCCGCTAGGGAAGGCTGTGTAGTCACAGCTGTAGACTCCCTGATCACTCATCCTCACGTCTCTGATGATGATGGAGGCATCATAGATCAGAGGAGAGCTCTTACTGAAGCTGACTCTGTCTTTCAGAAATGTGTCATGCAGAAAAAGTCCATGGTTCATATTAAAGATCATGATTTCATATTTATTGGACCGATTGTGCCACGTCCACTGTACTTGTGATATGTTGTCCTTTGTGTTTCCATGGATGTACTGGCACAACAGTGTGACATCATGACCCTGGTACCCAGTAACCTCAAGATGGGTGAAAATTTTTGGTCCATGCAGTACTGGTAAAGAGAGGGAAATTGTTCATAGAATTCTAAAATGTTGATTGATTGTTCTACTTTTTTATGCTTGTATATGTACATGTGATTCACTGTATGTTGATATGTTGATGTTAAAAAAAAATTAGAAATACTTTGGCAATACATTGTAACATTTGTAAAATTATGATTTATCTGAAAAGGACAAAAAATACTAACATAAATTCAAAGCCCAGTAAGCTGTATAACATTAGAGAGAAATACAGATGTGCGCAAAACAGCACAGAAAAATATGTGACAGCAATGGACCATCCAAAAGTATGCTCGCTTATAGACAACTTCCTCAGCAGAGTTTATCCTTACGATGGAGATGGAGTAAATCTGGCTGTGGAGAACATATATATTTGATTGTTTGGCAACTTTATCTATCCTCAAATCATAAGAAAATCCATAAAACCAAACAAGATAACAAACAAGATAACAAATTCTGGGACAAATGGAATTCCCTGAATAAAAAAACAACATGAACAAACAGCCATACAAAATGGAGACACCTGGAAAAATAACTTTGAACAACTTTATAGCAAAATAAAAATTAACCCAGAACAAATCCAAATATATGAAAAAATGATCAATATGGAACATACAATTGGTAAATACCAAAACCCGTTAGACCCCATCACAAAAAATGAACTGATAAAATTCAGGCCCTAAATATCAAAAAAGCAAGTGGACCAGATGGCATCCTCAATGAAATGCTGAAGAACACAGAGCACAAATTAAGATTGGCCTTACTAAAACTGTTCAACTTGGTTCTGAGTGTTGGTCATTTCCCTGACACCTGGAATAGAGGACTCATAATGCCCATATTCAAAAGTGGAGACAAATTAGATCCAAATAATTACAGGGGTATCTGTGTGAGCAGTAATCTGGGGAAGCTGTTCTGCAGTATCATCAACACGAGACTCGTACACTTCCTTACAGAGCACAATGTCCTGAGCAAATGTCAGATTGGATTCTTACCAAATGATAGAACATCAGACCATATCTTCACCCTACATACCCTGATCAACAAATACATTAACCAAAACAAAACCAAAATTTTTGCTTGCTTTGTAGATTTCCAGAAGGCCTTTGATTCAATTTGGCATGAAGGTCTTCTGTCTAAACTTCTAGAATCAGGTATTGGGGGTAAAACATACAACATTATGAAAACAATGTACTCAAACAATCAATGTGCTATTAAAATTGGCAATAAACAAACAGAGTTCTTCACTCAAGGGCGGGGTGTGAGACAGGGCTGCCCACTATCACCGACCCTCTTCAATATCTACATTAATGAATTGGCGAAACAACTAGAACAATCAGCAGCACCTGGCCTCACACTACATGACTCCAACATAAAGTTCCTCCTGTATGCAGATGATCTGGTCCTGCTGTCTCCAACATAATAGAGTCTACAGCAGAACCTGGACATCCTGCATCGGTTCTGTCAGACCTGGGCCCTGACTATTAACCGTAACAAAACTAAAGTACTAACATTCCAGAAAAGACTTAGATGTCAGGAAAAGAGACACAATTTCACCCTTGGTATGACCAAAGTTGATCATGCCACAAGCTACACATACCTCGGGCTGAAAATTAGTACAATTGGAAAGCTAAATTTGGCCGTGAATGAACTGAAAGAGAAAGCAAGAAGGGCCTTCTATGCCATCAAAAAAATCAATCCAAATTGAAATACAAATCAGAATCTGTCTCAAAATATTCCAATCAGTCATAGAACCTATTGCACTATATGGCAGTGAAGTTTGGGGTCCTCTTCTAAGCCACAAATTTGACAAATGGGACAAAAACCCAACAGAAGCCCTACATGCCGAGTTCTGTAAGAGTGTCCTGAAAAAACAGAGGAACACACCGAACAGCGCATGCAGGGCAGAATTAGGCCAATACCCACATTGAGAAATGAGCCATCAAATTTTGGAAATATCTAAAAACGAGTGACCCCAACTCTTACCATTTTAAAGCCCTTAAAGACCATGAAGTGAACATTGAAAAAAGCCCCCTGATTCAGATGGTCCTGAAGCTGCAAAAACAAACTAACATGACTAACAACAGCCAGCCTCAGGACACTAACACCCTCAACCACAGAATTAGGCCCAACCAAATTATAAAAGCAAAAAAGCAAATTACCTGACCTATTGGACTGAAACAACAGAAAAACAAAGTAAACCTGAATGTTATTTGGCCCTAAATAGAGACTACACAACAGCAGAATATCTGAGTACAGTGAAAGACTGTAAATTAAGAAGAAGAATGACGAGGTATAGACTGAGCAATCACACGCTGTCTGTAGAGACAGGAAGATACAGACAGAACTGGCTGCCCAGAGAGAGCCACATCTGCCCGTACTGTGACCAGGGAGAAGTAGAGACAGAGCAACACTTCCTCACCAGCTGCCCTAACTATGAGGAAATCAGAAAGACATTTTATCCAAAATTTGAAATACTTTGCCCTAACTTCATAAAATTAAACAATAAAACACAAATTCAACATTTAATAGGTGAAAAAATAGATTGTATCCTACTAGCAGCAAGATACATTGATGCCTGTCACAAAAAGAGGGATTCGACTAATCAGTAATGCGCAGTAATGCGAGAGATGAAGTAATTATTTAATAGCTGGCAAGGCTTTTTAATCATATGAAATATTCTAAGATTTTAAAAGAATCTATTTATAATGTATGTTTGCTGATTTTAAGCAAGTTTGACTTGTCAGCTTAGTCACTCTGCACAGGAAATTTCTGAAGACAGCATGACAGGAAGCGCTTATAAAAGAAAAAAAGTAAGGCACAGAAAGAGTTTAGCAGAATCAGCTTTCCTTATGACTAATATGCATTTATCATCAACAAAACATTTTATTAAGAGTTTATATAACATTCTTAGTGAGTTCTTGTGAAATGTAAAAAAAAGTCCAAAACCAAATCATCGATGTTTACTGATTCTTCAATATAAAAACATGTGAAGAGATCTCGACAAATTCATTTGAAATGAGGAATTTCAGATCAATGGGAGGAGAGACAATATCTGTAAAGACAGTATCTGTAAACTATATAAATACTGTATGCCAACCTTGTTCGTGTGAACACATTTACCATATAGTTAATGTAAGTTACTATTATTAACTGCATTTGTATCAGAGAAAACAAAATTGATGCATTAAGCTCACTGCATCATTTCTCTCTTGCATATTTAAGAGCAAAATGGAATGAACAAAAAAAAACTTTTTCAGCATATCACATAATTCTGTTTTTTTTATTTATTTATTTATTTTTTTATAAAACCAGTAAATATAGTATTGACTTACCTGTAAACCCAGTGGTACAACACAGCAGTAAAGGAATAAACACATTATTTAAGTCCATCATAAGCTTTAATTTCTAAAGTGATGGAGCACCTAGTGTTAACAGCAGTCCATCTTATAAGAGAAGTTCAAACTGTTCAAAGACATAAAGGGAAGTTAAAAACAGCTGTCTAATGTCCTGACAATTTGTAGATAAAGACCTTTTAAAACAGCTGCTAAAGAAAGCAGAAATGTTGAGCACAGGCATATTTCTAGCTGCATTTGTATGTTCGTGGAAAAAAAAGAAAGAAAAAAAAAACATTCTGTGGTTTTTGCTTGTGACTCACTCTGCGGTGTGCACTTTTTAATTTCTATTTATTCACATTTAGTAACTTTAATAAGAAGAAAATGACAAATAATTGATTTCATAACAATTTTATAATGGATTTATTATTTTAAAATAAGATTACATCTAAAGTATCCTTATCTTTACATTGCATATAGAAATTTGATTGATTTGACATTTTAAGCTGCCAGTTTATGGGCTTTATTCACTACACATTATTTTATAACACCGTGACCAATCATATTCAAATCTAAACTTCTATCAAATTTAGCGTATCTTTTTGGCAGACAAATCAAATGAGATTTAATTGAAGTGAATTGACAATGACCAAATTTATAAGAAAATCAAGAGAATAAACAGCAATAGTATTGTGTAATGTATATAGACTGCTGAATATAAATCTGCTCCAATGTATTCTTATGGACCTTATGGATCAGTTTTACATGTAACCTCCTCATGTTGAGTCGTGGACAGGAAGTGCTGGTGCTTGTGTTATTTACAGAATACCAAAGTTTCTCATTTTGATGTTGATGGTCACTTGTGAGATTTCGACAAGATCAAGGGTTTACATTAATGGAATAGCCAAGGAAAATGTTCAGATATTGTAGCCTATATCTAATAGAGAATCCTTGAATACTGCATTTAATACTGTATGTTTAAGATGTTTTTAGTGATTAGACATCACAAGACTCACATCTGTGATCAACTGTTTTAACATCTGGCTTTTATTTTCATTTCATAAACAAATGAAATCCAATTTTACTTTTGTTGAAGTGAGACAATTAAGTAAATGGCAAGTAGTGGATACCGGGGATGATCCATAGACACTTTTTGGCTATAATGTTATCATCTTTGTCTGCTACAAATCAAAGTTATTTTGACAACTACAACTTATCCCTATATTGTGTATGTTGTTATATCACCAATATAGGTTATATATTGTTATATATTATATTATATTTTATTATTATTATTATTGTAATATTATATATTATTATTATATATTATGTTGTTATATAGGGTCAATTGTAACAGTAGGTACAGTATATGTATCAAAAAATGGTATTAAACTGGTATTAAAATTTGAAACACAACTGATAGCCTATCAAAACCATCTTGTTCTCCCATATATATATATATATATATATATATATATATATATATGTTTGTTTGTAGGTGTTTTTAAATGTTTCATATGTTTTTGAAACATTTTATGAGGCTCTGGATATTGTTGTTTTGTATGTGCAAACCAAGGGGGACAATAAACTGTCCAGGGGGCCCAGAAAAGTGGCACTCCTGCATACAGTAGTAAAGTAAAATAAATTATAGCTTACACTAACCAACCCAATGTAGCAAGACTGAATCAGAATAATTTCTTTAACTTGAATAAAGCTGGTTAATTTAGATGTTGCATGACTGAAGTGATTATTGCTCATCATCCACGATCAAATCTAGACATGACTCTTGTTAATATCCAGCGCTAGGTGGCGCAGTGAACTCTCTGCACTCTATAACAGCCGTTTATCATGAACTGAAAACTGATGAAAATAGTTCAGATGATTTGAGCTGCTGCTCGTGACAGTTGAGAGCTCGATCATGATGGTTTATTATCGTTTATACTGGACGCTGTGGATGTTGTCGTGTTTTGGTGAGACCTTTTTTTTTTTTAGCAATTTAATAATTCTCTGTGTTGAATTTCTAAATACAATAACTAGTTAGTCCTTATGTAAATTCAGAAAAATGCATGTCTGCCATTTACTGAAGCTTTTCTTTATTGTTACTACCACTAAAAATAACTACAGCAGTTAAAGTAGTTAAGTAATTTAGTGCAAATATAAAATTAAATGTAGTATTCTTTTTCCTTTTCTGTTAGGACAATATTTAGGTCAAGATCTGCAGATCCCTGAGCCGCCTAATAAAGCAGAAGGAGACAGTGTGGTGTTCGCTCCTGATAACCCCCCACCCTCCACATCGATTCTTATAGCTCAATGGTCTTTTACTTCAACTCTTATAATTTCAGTAGCGTCTGGTGTAACTACAGTAAACCCCACATATGAAGGCAGAGTCAGTTTTGACAGCAACACTTTCGCTCTGACGCTGCTGAACCTGAGACTGAGTGATTCTGGAATATACAGACTGACTCTACAAACTAGTGCTGGAGGGACACTTACTGGAGAAACTTCACTACAAGTGTTCGGTGAGTGTGTTGCTAAAACTTGGTTCAGTATTTACTGTAAAAGATTATCCTGTAAATCTTTTACATTAAATTAACAGAAAACTACTGCCACCCCCTGCTGTTAGTATTTTACTGTTAATTTACAGTTCTCTACTGTAATCTACTTTACAGTATGTTACTATAATAATACCATGCAAGTAAACTCATTTCATTTTTGGAGAAACCAATTTGAACAACTTAAAATGAAAAACTAATATGCAGTATTAGTAGTGTGAAATTATTTGATTCCACTAAACAAAACATTTCTTAATCAATGATGGGTGTAATGCATTACTAAGTAATTAATTACTGTAATTTAATTACTTTTCCTTTGAAAAAGTAAAGTAAGGGATTACTCTTAATTTTTCTGTAATTTGATTACAGTTACTTCTGATGTAATTGTATTAAATACTGCAAATAACAATTCTATATAAAACAATATGGATTTAACATCTATTGCTAAAATGTTTGTTTTTAATGTAACCTTCTCCCTTTAAATACTTTGGTCAGCTCAAGAATAATTTATGCAATGTTATATTATTTATTTGAAAGAATTAAAAGAGCAGTTTCATGTCTATCCTTGTATTGTTTAACTGGTCAAATTTAATATGGGATGAAAGTAATTAGTAATAAATAATGCAATACTTTTTAGAGAGAGGAATTAGTACAGTAATCTAATTATACTGTTTTTAGAGTAACTTACCCAACACTGTTCTTAACATAAAACTAAACTGCAAATTATGAAACGTTTTACCATTATAATAAACTTTTACAGTTCTCTTTTATGCTGTAGATTGTTATTGGTTTTCTCTTGTCCGAGGCCCTGACATTCAGTCATTTCTCAACTGTGAAAATCCATTAAACATAAATTTTATGCATTACAAACTTAAACAATCTAAATAGACACTAAAATGAACAAACCATTTCAGTATTTAATGTGAATTGATTTATATACATTTTACACCACAAATTGCTGCTTTCCCTCAGTTGTGGGATCATTTCCATCAAAACAAACAGTTTTGCCTCTAATAAAATTACATTTTTAGGAATGGTGCAAATATTCAAACATAAATAAACATTTTTTTCATTGACGATATAGGCCTTCTGTACAGCCATGGACAAGCAGATTTGAGAAATATGGCCTCCCTGACCCCTGCAGTCAAAGACCCCTGATGGCCCCATTGACCTGGTCTATAATATATACACCTGACACACCTGTTTAAAAAAATACTAGAATTTTGTAGCTAGTTGTTAAATAAGGGCTATTTGATTCATCTGACCTGTACTCACATCTTTGTGGTAGTGGTAGTCCTAATTAAGCATCTTTCTGCCATGTGAAAGCACAAGCTCTTTTGCTGTTTTTACAATTATTAATTGGGTCCTAAATGTGAAAGACTAATTCTAGATCCAGTGTCTTTGTTCTTTCTCTCATTTACACAGAAAATGTATCTAATGTCAGGCTTATTGGTCCAGAAGTATCAATAGAGGGCGACTCATCTGCTAACATCACCTCTGAAGGAAATGGCATCATCACCTCTGTGGAGTGGATGAAAGATAACAGTCCTCTGTCTCCTAGCAACAGCATCATCTTCTCACCTGATAACAGATCAGTGTCCATCAGTCCAGTGCAGAGATCAGACAGTGGGGAATATCAGTGTACATATAGAAACCCTTTCAGCTCTGGGACAGCAAAACTCAGGCTGATCATCAACTGTGAGTGTTAAACATTTAAACAAAGATGATTTGAGCTCAAATCTGATGAAATATAGACATACTTCAGTGCTCAGTTTGTTCCTCTAACAGTGAGTCTCTTGTGTTTGTTCTAGATGGACCAGAAGATGTTTCTATTAAGGGTCCGGATGTGGTGGATTTAGGGGTTCGTGTGTCTCTGTCTTGCTCTGCAAATTCTGAACCTTCTGCCTCATTCAGATGGACGTTTAATGAAACAGACACCAATGTGACCACAAACACATTCACCATAGATAAGACTGACTTCACACACAGTGGAGATTACGACTGCACTGCCTGGAATAGTGTCACAAACAGAAACGCCTCACAAAGACATGCTTTACTAGTTAAAGGTAAGTGTTACAACTTGTGTTTTCAACTCTTTATTATACCCAGTGTTTTGACCTTAATTTAACATTTGTTCATTGGAACTTTCTGTTGTCATCATTTTCTGCTGTTTTGTATGTACATCTATATTGCTCGTAATTGCCTTGTGTTGTCTTAAATTTTATTTAATTTTTTTAATTAAGTGTATTTAAAATGTATTACAATTATTATTGTGTGCATTATATGGTCTGGTCTGTTGTTTCTTGTATCTTTACTATAGTCGGTGGTGGAGGAGGAGGACTGACAACAGGAGCGATAGTTGGGATTGTCATTGGTGTTTTAGTGGCAGTTTCAGGCATTTGTGGTCTGATTGTCTATTTAATAAAAACCAAGAAAATGTAAGTAATCTGGTACCTCATGGTGTAATTTGTAATCAGCTTTAATTTGACACATTATTTACATTATTACTATAGTAATAATAATGTATATAATGTGTCAAATTAATGTGTGTCACAACTTGTATCAGCTTCCAACAGATCTAGATCTACATATGACCTTTAAAGATCACAGTGATTAAAAAAATATCATTATCATGAGAGACTTTTCCCTATCAAACTCAGAGTTTATGTCCAATTACAGTAAATTTCCATTACCATGGAAACTAATCTTTTATAAACTGCTTTTTCGTATGACAGAAATGTGGTAAAGATTTTAAATAATTTATTTGTCTTTACACTACAGCCCAATGTTAAACAAGGAACAAAAAGGACAAGGAAGTGGAGGTATGTTTGTTAATAATTCATAATACCAACATGAGTATGATTTGATTGCAACAACACTGATACTGACCATCCCATAATAGATTTCAGATGATCTATTCACATTACAAATGATTCAGTACATATTTCTCTCAGTATCAATCTTATTGAATGTTTCTTTCTTTTAGCAGCAGCACAAAGCAGACCAGAGCCTGTGAGTGACTTTCAGTTTTTTCTCCTTATCACAACATTTTTGTCTTTATAGGACCTGATTTGAAACTGTAAATCTGTAAAAATGACTCATTACAAACACTTACAGGAAAGGTGTTTTTCAGTGGTAGTAACTGATATTCAGTCATTTAGCCTCTTCTGTCTCTTGTGTCTTTTATCTCATAGTGGTAATTAAAGAGTTTATGGTTTTATAGCAGGAGGGATGAGTGTATTTTTATGTCAGCTCAAATGGACTTTAATCTTAACATATTACTGCACAAAGACATACTGAGGATCGCAATTAAACAGTAGATATAACTGACAAAAAATCACTCATGATAGGCATTACCACTGTTTTATAGTGGGCTTTCTGTTTCATGATTTAAATATCAGCAACATCAACATTTGATCACAATTTTACCTCAAGAGACATCATCATCTTGTCTGATGTTGTGATTATAATTTAAGAAAAACAAATATCTATTTGTAGGATTCACACTATGAAGAAATGACTGATATCCAGAAGACAAGGGGAGATGGACCGGTTCCAGTGAAGAGGAGTGAATCTACTATATATGTGAATTTCAGAGAAAATGAGTATGAAAATGTAAAGCATTGAGTTTCAAACAGACCAAGATGTCCTTCAGCTCAGGTGAGCAGGTTAATAAAATTTAAGTCCAGTCTGTCCGATTGTACAGCGTTATACTGTATGTGTGCTTTGGCTGCATCACAAAATAAGTGCTATTTATTCTGTCCTGTAGTCTTGCAGTAAAAATAAGGAAATCATTTGGTTAGATTATTTTATTATATGCTTGTGTAACATCTCTATTCAGGTATCAAACCCTCCTCTTGTGAGCAGGTGAGGAAGTGAAGACACTGAAACATCTACTGCCAGATGATCTGTCAGGCTGTATACATTTCTTTCTTTCTTTCCTTTAAAATGGAGGCCTACACTGAAACTATGCACACAGAACTCAATAGAACAGATTTAACAACTGTTCTTTATATAGTCCTACATGTTTCCCATCTCATCCGTGTTCATTTAATAAGTATTTTGGCTAGTTTTCTAAATTATATTTATTTATAATTTATAAATTACTCAGGCTATAGCTAATATTTAGCTAGTATTGATCACATACACCAAACAGTTTCTCAGAAATCATCAGATACATCCTCATTCTTTCTTTCATGCACTGGGAAATAAAACAACTGTGATACTGGGTAATAAAAACAGAGGTTACATTGTGTTCAGGTCTAAAGGTGAATCTACTCAGTGTCACTCAGGGGAAAGAAACAACATGGTCGAAAATAGGAAGTTTTGGTAAAGAAATGTATTGTTCATTATCTTCTTCAAAGAATGCAATATAAATACTTTCCTGTTATTTCAATTTTCTTTCCTCAAAATAAAGGGTTAATTTCTTATCCATTCCACCTTCTGGTTCTGGTTTTTAGCACTTTGTAACATTTAAGGCCACATACAATACTGTATTTTTTTACTTCATGATGTGGGCAGTTGTGGCCTAGAGAGTCAGACTTGTAACCCGAAGGTTGCGGGTTTGATTCTCAATACCGGCAGGAAGGTGTAGGTGGGGGGAGTGAATGAACAGCGCTCTCTTCCACCCTCAATACCCGTGACTGAGGTGCCCTTGAGCAAGGAACCTCACCCCCAATTGCTCCCTGGGCGCCCGGCCTACCCATTGCTCCAGGTGTGTGTGTCCACGGTTTGCAGTGTGTGTGTGTGTTCACTCACTGCTCCTAATGTGTGCACTAACTTGGATGGGTTAAATGCAGAGGACAAATTCCGAGTATGGGTTGCCAAATAATAAGGACTTATCAAGGCAGGTGTAGTGAGTTAAACTTAAACCGGTTGTATTTTTTTCATGAGGATGAATGATTTTCATCATGAATGAATTCTGAACAAACTGCAGGTACCAAAACTGTCAAATGTCCACTTTTAGCACTTCAACACTATGTGTGTATTTAAACCAATTTAATACATTTGTGGTAGTGATATAAGTAAGTACTACGTGCATCAAGTTCTCCACTTAAAATATCATATAAGGCTAAGAGAATTACTACTTTATTCTCTTAGCCTTACATGATATTTTAAGCGGAGAACTTGATGCATGCAGTACTTATTTAACTTGATGCAATACAAGATTAAAGTCATATTTTGAGAATAAATGTAAAATTACAAGAATTAATTAATAACATTATGACAGTAATGTCAATATGAGAATAAATGGTCATTTTTGAGAATTAAGTCAAAAAGATGTGGTGAACATAGAAACAGTAAATGTTGTATGTTTTCACATTGATTCACATTTATGTACTAAGAAAAGCCTGGTATTTGAGGTTAGGCTCAGCAGCAATACTGTATGTAATGCAGAAAACCTTCACTCTGTTAGAGGCTTTGCACATGTTTACTGCAAATACATGGTATATGTTGTATTTTATGTAATGTTTACATATTGATTCATATTCACGTTTGCTATGTGTTCACATGGTGTTTTGTTTATGATGTTTTAAATGTTTTGAAATGTTACATCTGAAATGTGCAATTTACATTAAATATTTTAGATATATTACCTGCACTACTAGTGTAGTTTGGCTACAACTTCCTTTAGTTCATTCTGCATTAAAATAAAGAAATGAATGACACTTTATGTAGTAGACTAAGTGCAACCACTACATATATGATCTAAACTTATCTTTTAACTTGCAGAAACAGTTATTTAACTGAAGTTTATGTTTTGTTATATTTTAGGAATTTTGACACAAAATGTAGGCTAATGTTTAACATCATTTTGAATATTTTACTGTAAGCTTGATACAGGTCAATACTGATAATGTATCTCGTAACTTTGACTTTATTCTCAAAGTAATGCAACTTTATTATCATATTTATACAACCTTATTCTAGTAATCTTTGCTTTTTCACTCCTTACTGATGTTTTTCACCTTTTATTTTTTTTCCCAACTTGCAGTCAGAGCTTCATTGTAACACTTTAATGTGCTAAATTAGATATTAGTAAATACTGACACATCTTCTCAATTTAAATATTTATAATCTATGCATATTTAACAGTAATTGTGTTACTTTTTGCTTTTAATAATTTTCACAGTGGTAGCAGACTTTGTCCCAGCGACAGTGCAGTAAACTTGGGACCTAAACTATAAACACAGTGTAACAACTGCCCTCTGCTGACCCTGTGTGATTTGTGATTAAAGTGATTAAAGACAAGCCACCGAGCTTGCCTGTTACAACGTCCACTGTGTATTCAAATTAATCCAGATTCCAGTACGTCATAACACTCTTTCAAGTTCCATGATCATGAGTGCTTCTCAAAGGGAAGGCTGTATCTACATCTATAGTCTTTGATCCTACTGACGATTAATTTTGTGCTGGTTTCTCTCCATGTTCTGAGCTGGTGTGCAAGTCTCGTCGACAATAAACGCAAGCTCTTATCAGCCCCATCTAGCGCATTTACATTAATTTCACGTGTCAACTGTATAACTTCCGTGTCTACGGAAGCCCTAAACGGCCATGGATTATTACTATTTTTTCTATCTTGTTTTCTCATGATCACGACTTAATATTTTCTCGTGATCTCGAGATAACAAAAGTTGTTTTTTCGTTATCACGACTTAAAGGTGGGGTATCCATTCTTTCAACAAAACAGCTCAAAAGAATATCACTGGAATGAAGGTTTATGACTGGGCAAGTGCTTTAGGACCCACGTTTATATTAGAAAAGCTTTCCAGTGCTGGACAGAGCTAAGCAGGAAGGCCTGAAAACAGACGTGGAGGCTGCTTTGATTCCTTCTCATGTGAGTAACACTGGGTTTTGATTGTCTGGAGCTGCTGTGCTGTTGGCGACTAACAACGAACACTGTATTTACTCTTGTGTACTGTACGTTCATTTTTTGTGCTTCCTTGTCGTTTGTTAATTATCTGCGCTTTATTTTTCGTGAAGCATTTTGTTGCATGTCAGCTGTGATAAACAGACATCCACTCGCATTGCGTGTGTAACAGTGGCCAGATAGTGAGAGTTTTGCAGTTAAAGGTGCTGTAAGTAGTATTTGAACTACGCTGTTGGACATTGTTGATTTTTGAAATCAACCGAAACAAACCCACCCCTCTCTTCATTGCTCCGCCTCCAAAACTCACACTCCACCCTGCAGAGTCAGTCTCAAACCCCGGCCCGTCCGCTGCTGGCATGCAAGGCGAGTGCACTAACAATGACACTGAACACCTCATTCTCTAGCGGTCGTCAGTCTGTAGTGGTTTACCTGCACAACTCTCACTATCTGGCCACTGTTACACACGCAATGCGAGAGTGGATGTCTGTTTATCACAGCTGATGCGCAACAAAATGCTTCACGAAAAATAAAGCGCAGTTTCAGTGTTAGTTTACCTCACTGTGTCACTCAATGTATATTGATAAGAAATATGATTTATAGCCTATGTAACGATGTGTAGCGACCTATCATTTAATGCACTCGGCTTGTGAATGAGCATGCAGCCACTTCAAAACTGTTCACAAGCTTCTATGGGTTTGATTTTGGTTGTCATTTGTTGAAATTAAAAATAAATAAATAAATAAAAATACAGTGTGTCAGTGTCTGTCATAGAGTGTAAAAAAGTGTATGTCGAATGCCCCTCCGATTCTCCTCCGTGGTCATATGGGAAAGTGAATATTTACAAAAAAACAAAACAAAAAAAACATTAAAACTACAGTTACATTTACACCCTTCCAACAAAGAAACTGATCGACTTCTGTCAGCTTGTTGAACATTTCTTATTTGGACATTTTCTACCATATGATGGCTGAAGCAGCAGCGCGTGACACTTTTCACGGTAACCAGATCAACATTATTGTGAACGGAATTCTACAAAACTGAAATGAAAACACCAAATGATCATGCAATGGGATAAAATATCTTCTCTTCCCTGCAAACGATACCATGAAGAATGTGAATATTTAACCCAGTCAAAAACAAAAAAGGTAAGCAGGTATCCATATTCATTTCTGTATCAGCAGACGCAAAACGCTATCAAAGGTGACAACTTTTAAAGTTAAAAAAACGATATAAGTTACGTAAACGATAAAAGCTCATTGTGGTTTCTCGGTTTGATAGATTTCAGCAACCATAAACGACGCAAAACATAGGAATTTTGAGTTTCTGAGAGCGATTCCTACACAGAAATTCAGTCCTTGCCCTTCAGCCGCATTTCGCGCTGCAGCAATGACGTCATGTGCAAACAACCTATTCAGTCTTTTCAATATAAAAGTCTTCGCTGACTGACACACTCATAAAGACAGTCTTTGCCGCCATGTAATGGCGTGAAAATGTAATTGTAATTGCTGTTCACGGTCAGGGACTATTTTTTCCGGCGATAGGAAGGCTTTTAGAAAAAGTTCACTTCATGAAAGTTGCATTGATACATATTTCTGGCTTTGATATGTATTTGTATTGTGTGGTAACCGTTTTATAAAAGCAGTAAGGTACTCGAGGCTAGTGCTGTATCCTGAAAAAGTCACGGCTGAAGGGGTTGCAGTGCATTGCAAACTATCGTGAACACTTATGGGACATTCTACCAGAAACGTACATTATCTGTCCTTGAATTGTTACAGTGACTAAGTATTTCATCCAAAAAATGTCTAAAACTGACTGATTGTTGATTTCTGTGAGTTGTTCTGTAAAGGAATATGTTATTCATTAGGTTCTCAGATATTTTTTTCTTTATTAAAAACACTTTTGAAAATTACAAATCCTGTTTTTGTCCTTGTCATCAGCCAAATTGGAGCTACAGCTTTCATAGTTACACTAAAAACTGTTATTTATAAAAAAAAAAAAAAAAAACCTGCATCAATAACAAGTTTAAGCTGTTATCATTCACATCAATTGATTAAAAACATGAAATTATACATAAATTCTACAAATAAATACTATTTTACAACTGTCCCCATGTTTTCGGTCAGTCCTGTCACGTTTACATAAAACTCTACATAAAATGTTTGCAATAGGCCTTTGCAATAAGGGTATGACTCAGAGGAAGTGACATCATTTGACTGAGGTGAAGCTGACACTGATCAAGGGTGAGTTCTTTCATTGAATTTTATGATTTTAAGCTTGTTTTTGTATGTTTTTTTTTTGAGGAAGACGAGCTAAAGGGTCAGGCCCTGTCACAATAAAACATCCCAGAAAATAATGAAAATGTTTTAAATCCAAAACATGTCTAAAAAGGTTACTGAAATTCCTTGCTTGCATGTTAACAGTTTTTATGCTTGCAGCCTGAGTAATGGCAGTTTAAAATTGCCGACCTTCAGGCCCTGTCACATCAGTCGCGTCACATCCCTGTGTGACAGGTCCTGACAATCCTGTGACACGGCCTTAAAATGAATGGCATTGTTCTTTTTTATTACCTTTATTGTATATAATATGTATTTAACGAATGCCATAGTAATACATTATTTGAATAAATAGACATAGAAATAGAAACAGAGTTTTTATGCTCATCGACAATTTTTTTGAATTTTGTCCCTCTTTTACCTAAGCCTATGTAGCACTGCTTTTGAGGTTGCACTTTGTATATTAATGATATTTCATTAATATACATAATGGTAATTTCTACATTATTACCTAGGAAATGACATGCAATTTCCGTTATTTCCATGTAATTTCCTAAGTAATAATGTAGATATTACCATAGTATTACCCTGTTATTACTGAGCCGTAATATGATGTGGTACCACAGTTACTTTACATTGTGCTATTCAGTTAAATGTCTATTGATTACATTTGCTGTATCATAGTAAAATGTACTTTATATATTATGAAGTTATATTTCCACAGAACGACACAGTAACTGAATAGAGTATAACCTTTAAATGACTGTTAAAGGGTTGTGTGACAGTATGTGTGATGTATGTTGCAGGTAAAAGAGAGAGGGGCAAAAGTGTTCCAAGAAAGAGAAGCTCCAGGACAAAGTGAAAGAGATATAAGAGGCCTTAGTAGTACCATTACAATTTTGTTTTCACTCCTGTCTGTGTTTGTGCCATTGTGCCATTTTAGTTGTTTATTGTTATTGTATCTGGCCATGTTATTGTTAAATGGAATTTTAATTAATTTTTAAATTAATTGTTAAATGAAATATGTTTTTACATTGAAATAAAATGAAATTAGTTTAATTAAAAAGATGTTTGGACAATACCAAGTCAGTCCTGTCACGCCACGGTCAGTCCTGTCACACAGGAAATTGTGATATATAAATGTAGTATTTGAGGAAATATTGATGAATTAATCTCTTTAACTGTGTAGATGACGGTGGGGGTATATATCCACTACTATGTTTTTGTAAAAATCTCCTATGTAAAGGTAGTTCTTTTAAAAATATATGAGTGCCTGGCGGGTATTCTGTGATTTTGTGTACTACAGTTGACCGAAAACTTATATTTCTTATAGGAATTACAAAACCATGTTAGATACAATCAGGGACATGTGACCAATAAGAAAATGCTATTTGTATCAAAGAAATTGAAGGAAACCATTCTAACATACAAATTTGTCTGTGACGGGGCCTGACATTTTAGGGGTGAAATGCGTATAAAAATGTATTTTATTCAATCATAAAAACATGCTGAGATGGCATGATAGTGTTTCTCATAGTTTAACATGTCCTCTATATGACTCAATGTTCAGATTTAAGAATAAGATATTTTTTTCCCCAAAATTTTTTATAAGTGAAATATACGTTTCTGGTAGAATGTCCCTTATGAAAATTAACCATGGTTTTATTATAGTAAAAGTGTGGTAACTATTATTTTTTGTCCGATTGATACTATTTGTATAACAAAGTTTTACTACAAATACCATAAACTATAATGTAGCAAAACCATGGTTAATTTGTTGTTACCATGGTTAACTACAGTAACCATGTTTTTTGTTTTATTTGTATTAAAACCATGGTTAATTTTCATAAGGGAAGTAAAAAATCTTTCGACCTATTAGACTGCGTTGTTGTAAGCACAGCTACTTTGTGTACAGAGGATACCAAGGAAACGGCTTTATTTCTGCTGTTCCAGCGCCACCTACTGTCAAATAGTCGATTAGATTTTAATTCAGATAATTGCTGTTTTTCTGCAGACCAATATGAAAATCGCCATGTTCTTTTCTGTAAAGCTGTAAGAATAAAATATCATAAGGTAGCCTATAGCTTACCTACGGATAATTTTTATTTTTGGGTGAACTATCCCTTTAAGCGTCTGATAAATGTCTTATCTTGTAGAATGCGCGCTCAGCACCGCCGCTCCCTATAGCCTACACAGAGTACATGCAACTGCGAATTCGAAAGCTAAAGTAAAACTCAAGCTCCCTGATGTGCGCCAATTAGGCTACATAGAATAGCCTGTCTCTCAATATCAAACCTGATTGTGGTTGAACTTTATGATTGTTTGCACTTAATGAGACTAAGAAAAACTGTTATTTATTTTTGTTATTTATACTGTTTTTATTTCTATGTTCAGTTTGTGGAAAGGAGGTCACACACAGCCTCAATCAGAAGTTCTGGAAGCTCATAGTTCATGTATAAGCCTACAGTATGGTCTGAAGACCTATGTGAAATCATACAGGAGAGAAGCCAGTGAGTTGAATTTGTGGCAAAACCTTTTACAATGCTTGTTGTCTTTCAATGCATATGATAATTCATACTCAGACAGTAGAACTGAAATGACATTCATTACAATATTAGTTACACTTCCTGCAGAATATTTTTCCAGTCATGAATTTTGTCAATGAGCATTTCTTAAAAATACTGTGAAAAAAATCTTGTCTCGTCTCAATCTCCTGAACCCAATCTCGTGATTGTCTCGTCTCGTGTACTCTCAGAAAAAAAAGATAGCCTACAGTACAGTCACTGCACACAGAAAAAATGGTATTAAAATTGTACAACAGCTTTTTTTTAATTTTTTAATTTTTTATTTTTTTTATTAGGAGTGTAAAACATTCAACATACGGTGAACACAAAACACAAAAACAACAATAAAACAGCAATGATAGTAACAGCAAGCAGAAATGACAAACGGGTAATAGTAGAAGTATATACGTAGCAATAGCATGTATAATAATAATGATAATAATATTTTGTGATGACGGCAACAGTAATATCAATAATAATAACAATAATAATAATAGTAATACTAAAGATGGTAATGATGATAATAATTTGTGTTGACGGCAATAGTAATATCAATAATAATAATAATAATAATAACATTAATAACAATAATAATAATAACAATAGTGATACTAATACTAAAGATGGTGATGATAATATTTTGTGATGATGGCAACAGTAATATCAGTAATAATAATAACAGTAATAACAGTAGTAATAATAACAATAGTAATACTAAAGATGGTGATGATAATATTTTGTGTTGACGGCAATAGTAATATCAATAATAATAATAACATTTATATCAGTAATATTAATAATAATATCAATAATAATACTAATACTAAAGATGGTGATAATATTTTGTGATGGCAACAGTAATATCAATAATAATATAATAACATTAATAATAATAATAATAATAATAATAATAATAATAAGGCTACGAGGAGCATCCTTTTGTTTGTTATTTCCTGATTGAGAGTTGATAGATCGCCCAGTAGACAGAGTAAGGGGGATAATGGGATGCGGCAGCCCAGGAGGCGGGATAGGGATTCAGTGACGTCTTTCCAAAAGTGTTTAATGGGTGGGCAGTGCCATGTGGCGTGGATATATGTGTCCGGACAATTTTGTGAGCAGTGCGAGCAAGTTTCTGATGTGAATCCCATTTTAGACAGCCTTTCCCCAGTGTAGTGTGTTCTATGAAGAGTCTTATACTGTATGAGCTGAAGGTTGGCGTTTTTAGTCATGGAATAAATATTTTTACAAATTTGAGTCCAGAAGTCGGTATCAGGAGCAATCGAAAGGTCTTCTTCCCATTTGATTGTACAACAGCTTATTGCTGGGGCAGTATCCTAAAAGGTAACATATGTACCTTAAGGTACTGTCCCAGCGACAAGCTGTTGTACCCCTAAAGGTACAATTTTAACACCATTTTTTTTGTGTGTGTGTGGGGCAGTACCCTAAGGTACAAAAGTGAAAAGGTATATCTTTGTACCTTACTTACCCCTAAATGGTACATATTAGTACCTTAAAAGTACATAGCAGTACTTCAAAAGTACATATTAGTACCTTTTCACTTTTGTACCTTAGTGTACCAGTGACAAGCACCGTACCTTTTTTTCTGACAGTGTGAGATAAGTGTCTCGTCACACCCCTACTGTTTATCATTAACTGAAAATGACATTTAAATAGTTCAGATGATTTGAGCTGCAGGTCCTGACAGTTGAGAGCTCGATCATGATGGTTTATTATTGTTTATACTGGACCCTGTGGATGTTGTCGTGTTTTGGTGAGACTTTTTAAAACATAAAACCTTGTATTGAATATCTGTATAAAATAACTAGTTAGTCCTATTTTAATTGCAGAAAAATGTCTGCCTTCTACTGCAATTGTTCTTTACCACAAATAAAAATTCACTATACAGTAGGTGTAGTAGTTAACTGCAGAACAAACAAATCTAAGTATGCATTTAGTGCAATTGTAATTTTATTTTCATTTCTTTCTTTCTTAAAACATAGGACAATATTCAGGTCAAGATCTGCAGTTTCCTGAACCGGCTAATGGAGCAGTAGGAGAAAGTGTGGTGCTCGCCCCTGCTAACCCCCCACCCTCCACATCGATTATTATAACTCAATGGTCTTTTACTTCAACTTTTATAATTGCAGTAGCATCTGGTGTAACTACAGTAAACCCTGCATATGTAGGCAGAGTCAGTGTTGACAGCAGCACTCTCGCTCTGACGCTGCTGAACCTGAGAAAGAATGATTCTGGAATATACAAACTCAGTGTAACAACTGCTGCAGAGATACTTACAGGAGAAACTTCATTACAAGTGATTGGTAGGTGCATTGCTAAAACTTTGTCTGTGGTGTCTATGATGTCTATGGTAGTGATCAAAATAGAACAAATCAACTTTTGAAAATAACTACTTGGTAACTTGGTTGTGATTTTTAGGAAGTTTTTTTTTTTTAACAGTTCTTTAAACATACAAACACATGTTTGGGGTAGTAAGTGTTATTTTAGTGATATACTATTAATAGTTTTTGTTCATATTTTGAATTAGATTTTATTATTTTACATGTCTATATAGTTTTGATTAAGTTTTAGTTTATTTAGTGTAAGTTATTTTAGTACTTAAATTTAAACTAAATGAAAATGAGGAATTGGCAACAAGTTAAAATAATAATTTTATTTCAATTTCTTCAGTGAATCACTAAGTGCTCACTAAATGTGAAAGAGTCATTTTAGATCCAGTGTTTTTGTTCTTTCTCTCTCATACAGCAAAAATATATAATGTCACGCTTATTGGTCCAGAAGAACCATTAATAGAGGGCGACTCATTTGCTAACATCACCTCTGAAGGAACTGGCATCATTAACTCTGTGGAGTGGATGAAAGATAACAGTCCTCTGTCTCCTAGCAACAGCATCATCTTCTCACCTGATTTCAGATCAGTGTCCATCAGTCCAGTGCAGAGATCAGACAGTGGGGAATATCAGTGTACATATAGTAACCCTGACAGCTCTGAGATGGCAACATACAGCCTGATCATCAACTGTGAGTGTTAAACATTTAAACAAAGATGATTTGAGCTCAAATCTGATGAAATATAGACATACTTCAGTGCTCAGTTTGTTCCTCTAACAGTGAGTCTCTTGTGTTTGTTCTAGATGGACCAGAAGATGTTTCTATTAAGGGTCAGGATGTGGTGGATTTAGGGGTTCGTGTGTCTCTGTCTTGCTCTGCAAATTCTGAACCTTCTGCCTCATTCAGATGGATGTTTAATGGAACAGACACCAGTGTGACCACAAACACATTCACCATAGATGAGACTGACTTCACACACAGTGGAGATTACGACTGCACTGCCTGGAATAGTGTCACAAACAGAAGTGCCTCACAAAGACATGTTTTACTAGTTAAAGGTAAGCAGTTAAAACTAACCTGAAATTTGTTATCAACGTATGATAAGCAATGTCCTCACCTTAATTTGCCACTTATCCAACAAGGTGTTGGAAACATTCCTCATTCCTCCTGGAAACATTTTGGTCCATATTGACATGATAGCATCACACACTTGCTGTAGATTTGATGGCTGTACATCCATGATGCGAATCTCCTGTTTCATCGCATCCCAAAGGTGCTCTATTTGGATTGAGATCTGGTGACTGTGGAGGTCATTTGTGTATAGGGAACTCATTATCATCTTCAAGAAATCAGTTTGAGATGATTTGAGCTTTGTGACATGGTGCATTATTCTGCTGGAAGTATCCATCTGTCTTCTGATTTTTCAGACCATTCTCCGTAAACCCTAGAAATGGTTGTGCGTGAAAATCCCAGTAGTTTCTGAAATACTCAGACCTGCCTATCTGGCATCAACAACCATGCCTTGTTCAGAGTCACTTAAATCACCTTTCTTCCCCATTCTGATGCTCAGTTTGAACTTCAGCAGACTGTGTCGATCATGTCTACTTTCCTAAATGCACTGTGTGGCTGCTATATATATATATATATATATATATATATATATATATACTGCTGTTTTAGCTGGTGTTTTTAAATTGGTGATTTTAAAGGCTAAAGTGCATTACAGTTAGTTTTGTGTGTGCAGCACATGATGTTGGTCTGTTGTTTGTGTCTTTGCCATAGTCAGTGGAGGAGGACTGACAACAGGAGCGATAGTTGGGATTGTTGTTGGTGTTTTAGTGGCAGTTTCAGGCATTTGTGGTCTGATTATCTATTTAATAAAAACCAAGAAAATGTAAGTAATTTAAAATCACATCACATTTTAGTGAATTTTGTCAGTGAGTGTCACAACTTGTATTTTGGTCTTTAATAATCCAGCTTTGTAAATCAAAGATATTTTAAAGTCCTGAATGATCAAAATCTCATTTTTATATGATACTATACCATATCAAGATCAGTTCCTGAATTGTGTCCAATTACAAATGTGTAGAAATGTGGTAAAGATAAACAACTTTTAACAAATTGTATTTGTCTTTACACTACAGTCCAGAAATAAACCAACAACAAAAAGGACAAGCAAGTGGAGGTATGTTCATATTTATTCATAATACCAACATGAATATGATCTGATTGAAACAACACAACTGTCTTCACCAGTTACAGTAAGATTGACTGTGATAATGACCATACCGTAATAGATTTCAGTATCAAACTCACTGAGTGTTTCTTTCTTTAAACAGCGCCACAAAACACACAGGAGCCTGTGAGTGACTTTCAGTTTTTGTTTTCTCCTCAGCACAAGCCTTTTTACCTTATATTGACAAATATTCAATCATCATTATAGGCATTATCACTGTTTAATAGTGGGCTTTATGTTTTGCTTTAAATATCAGCTACATGAACATTTTTATTACACTTTTACTTCATGTGACATCATCAGTGTATATGACGTAATTTAAGAAAAAACAAATTACTTTTTTTATTTGCTATCTGTAGATCTATGAAGGAATCCTTGAATTCCAGACGACTAGTCAAGATGGAACAATTATGGGAAATATGAATGAAAGGAATGTGAATCAGGCTGAAAATAATGACAATATATATGTAAATCATGGGGTTTCAAACAGGCCAAGGGCTGCTACACCCCCACCAGGTGAGCAATTTCATAATATTTAAATCCATTTTAAACGTCATGTGTGCTTTGGCTACATACCAAAATAAGAGCTATTCATTCTGTCTTGCACTTGCAGACACTGAGGAAATCATTTGGTTCTTTTATTTTATTGCATGCTTGTTACATTTAGGTATCAAACCCTCTTCCCGTGCACCAGTGAGGAAGTGAAGACACTGAAACATCTGCTGCATACTGCATGTCTTCCTGCATAATACACATTTCCCACAGTTTGTGATATATCTGTGTTTTATTTGCATATGTAGAGTATTTGTATTAAAATGTTTATTTGCAGGTCCATGTCAAATCTGAGCAAATAAATCACAGGAAAAGCAGATTTAACACTTCTTTACAATGTATTTTGGCTAGTTTGATTACATTTCCAGTTACCAGTAAGAATGTGGTTCATTCAGCTTTAACACATTTCACATCATAAAATCCATTTATATTTCCACCCCAACATCAGTGTAGAAACAAACATGGACAAAATCCAACTGCTCCTGCTAATGTATAAATTATTATCTGCAATATCTGAGCAGTCTGTACTCATTATTTCGCTAAATGTTTTCATTATTTCAGTTCATTTTGATCTCTTCTGCAAAACATTAAAACAGTCTCTCAGAAATCATAAAAATCATCCTCGTACTTTTGTGCACTGGGCAAATAAAAGAATATAAAACTTTGATAGTGGGTGTTGAAAAACAGAGGTTACATTCATGACTAAATTCACCTTTAGACCTGAAAACTTTAGACCTGATCACAACATCACTCGGAAAAGAAATGAGGAAGTGACAAAAGTTTTGGCTGTTATTTATATGGGAGTTATATATTGCATTTTTTGAAGAATACGACTACTAAAATAGCATTTAGCTGATCAGCTTCCCAAAATAATGATTCATTTATTGTTAATTCCACCTTCTTGTTCTGGTTTTCAGCTCTTTTGTATACATGTTTGTATAAGGCCACTGTATTCTTCCTTATTGTTTGCAATTAACATGCATCTGATAAGGATTTATCAAGACTGAGATATACTGTTAAACTTTAACTTTGTGTTAAGTGAAGTGTGTTCAATCCACTTTTATCACCACAACATTAATGTGAGAAATGTTTATTTAGTACAATTTCTTTTTTGTTGTAGTGATTTGAATAAATAAATTATGAGTACTGAATGCATAATTGTTCTCTTAAACACTGCTAAGAGATTTCTAAGACATTGCTATACCTCATCTTTCTCTGATTGATTTTAAGTGGATTAAGAATATTAGTTTATGAATAAATTCTAAATAAGTAGTTTCTAGTTCCTTGTGAACACTAAATAATTTGTCCAAGACATTAAGAATTGTTAAAGAATGGATTACAATCTGAGGTAACCTAAAAATACTGCTGTTACAATTGGGTTTTGTTAGATATTATTAGACACAACATTTTTTTTTCACCCCAAATAATGGATTGTGTTATATTGGTGTGTGAAATTACATTTTAAACATTTTGGAGTACAATTGGTGGTATTGTTCTTTTGTCTCACTTGGTTAATTTTATAAATAGCATTTTAACCTAAGGACACATAATATATAGCAATATTGTCAAAGTCACCAGCACAGTCACTACATTTCCCAGCATCCCTCCTGTTCCACACCTGCACTCCGTCAGCCATCACCTCACCTGCCACAGATCACCTCCTGATTACGGATTCCCTGCACCTGCACGTCCTCATCAGCACACCCTTTATCTGTCACCAATCCCCTTACCTCTTGGTCTGGTCTTGTCCATGAGAAGCTACACAGACCTTACTCGTTACTGTTCCTGTTCTGTCTTCTGTGATCTGTTCCCGTTGTCGTCTCCCTGGATCCTCTGCACCGCTAACACCATCACCGCAGCACTCTGTTCTCCCCTTAACTTATAAATAAAGACTCTCTGTTTGCATTTACCTCATCTGTCCTCTTCTGTGTGTGACAGAAGACCATACTGCTAAAGGAAACCTGAGCAGGGAATTTGCAGGACAGATTGCGACGGTGGTTCAATCTAGCCGTGACCTGTTTGTATACACCGAGGGATTTTGTCGTCTCATCCACACCTGCCTCTTGGATGACGAAACTATCAAGGCTTTGTACCGGATCAGGGTGAACTTTGTAGATCCCCGAGAGCTTCCAGATCTCGCCGGATTGGACTGGAGAAGGGTGTCCTTCATTCTGCTGTGTAGTTTTGTCTTTATCAAATTAATCTCAGAGAACGTGCGTTCAACCGCTGCATTGCTGAATGGTGAAAGAGCAAAAGACCCAAGTTCATAAAAAACTTGGTCCCCGGCAGCATCCCTGTGGTTTTTCACATCAATCCAGAACTTCTCCGCTTGGCAGTCCTCTTCCAATGACAATGTGTCCAGGACTCTCCACTGCTGATCAAGCTTTGCAAGATCTCAAAGTCAATAATTTCAGATCACCGAGTCATGTTCGCCAGGTTGATTTTTGCAATTCTTCTCATGATCAGTTCATGGAAGAGCTTGCATGGATTTGCATTTTCCAGTTAAAACATTTTATTCACTCTGTTCGCTTCTTGAATGATGGGCTGCAGGAACACTAAATACAGCTTGTTGACCGGATCGGACTACATTTGATACAGGATCTCCGCATTGTAGTTCCTGTCCTTATCTTTGGCAAGCTAGAAGTGTAATTTCAATTCATCGTATTGATCCAGCACCCTATTGATGCATGCACTGACAGACAGCTATCGAGTGTCTGAAAGCTGAAGAAATTTTAGCAGCGCTTCTCCGACATTGATTGCTGGTAGTTTTGCTGACAGATGGTGCTATGTGTAAACCAGGCGTATGTTTGTGAAATCTGATATTGAACATTTCTTGGCAAAACACGCATTGCGTATGATGAGCAGTTGAATAGGCCCTTTTCACATGACGTCACACAACTTCCGTTTGGATTCGAAGCAGTGCATCCTTACTTCCGTCAGCATAGTGGAATACTTGCGCCGCTCGAATGGAGTGCACCCAATAGTTGTACATATGCCACAAATGTGGTTAGAGGATGACTGTAGTCACCTAATTTTATGTAAATTCAAGGCGAGGTGTTTGGCAGATCTCAAACGAACCTACCGATCGGCAAGATTTGCTGCTTGAAGTTGGAGGAGGAGTTGAATACAGAGCACTGAAGCCATACACTTTTTGCTTAATGTAGTAAAGACAGCAATTCAAGGACACAAGACTACATTGTTAAAGTTGCTGCTAGCGGAAACCCTAAGCAAGGCAGTTACAGAAAGGATAACGTTAAATAAAATAAGGTTACCAAAAGAACCCGACTGTATGTATATACGTAAAAATTATTAGTCTTACTCTTGACATAAACAGTTCGCATTTAAAGTTATTATAAAGTTATTACAGCAGTTATTACAGATGGTAATACAGATACATTACTTTGCAGGTATAGGCAAAAGTTAACTGACGTCATTGTGAAAGGGCCTACTGAGTGACACGGACATTTCAGAAACACAAAGTTGGGGTTGTACTGTCAAAATTTGGTGACAACCAAATTGTACTGTCCACACATTGCACTCCTAAATCCTTCAGTAGTTCCCATTGAATCTCAGGCCCAATCACATGCTTAATGAGGGCTGAACATTTACTGTGCTGCAGTCGGATACCCTTTTGAGCAATTTTACCGACAAGTTCTCCTAAATGATCTACTATCAAAATGCTTGAATGCCAAGCAATGTGTGCTGCCGATTTTAGCTCTGTCATCTTAACTGGTCAATTTTAACTGCAGTTATGCCACTGTCAAACAAAGTACACTTTGAACGCTTAAAAACAGTCCCATTATAGAGCATCATTATACTGTATGTGTGCTTTGGCTGCATCACAAAATAAGTGCCATTTATTCTGTCCTGTAGTCTTGCAGTAAAAACAAGGAAATCATTTGGTTGGATTGTTTTATTACATTATATAAAATCTGTTCTACTGATCTGTTCTACTTTTCATCCGTTCAGATATGAAAACCCCCTCCTGTGCACAGGTGAAGAAGTGAAACATCTGAAACATCTACTGCATGATCTTTCTCTTTCTTTCTTTCTTTCTTTCCACATTGAATCTATACACAAAGAACTCAGTAGAACAGATTTAACAGCTGTTCTTTAGTCCTATGTTTCAGATGTCACCCGTTTATTTATTAAATATTTTGGCTGGTTTTTAAATATAAATTATATTAATTTATAGCTCATATATTACTACCTAATGTTTAGCTACTATTGATTATACATCAAACAGTTTCTCGAAAATAATCAGATACATCCTCATTGGGAAAATAAAAGAACTGTGATAGTGGGTAATATAAAACAGAGGTTTCATGACTAAATTCACCTTTAGACCTGAACACATCATCACTCAGGGGAAAGAAACGAGGAAGTGACATTTTGTTCTGGCCATAAATAGGGAGTTTTGGTAAACAAATTTATATGGCCGTTGCTTATATGGAAGTTGTATTATTTGATTACCTAATTGTATTGTTCATTGTTCAATATATCTACTGTTGTTATTTATAATGTTAACTATAATGACATTTGGCAGATCAATTTTCTTTGCTCAAAATAGTCAATTGCTTGTTCATTCCACCTTCTGGTTCTGGTTTTCAGCTTTTTTGAATATTTTATTATATTTTATATTATATTAACATACATTTTTCTTTTTGATGTGAAAACACTGACACACAACTGATAAGGATTTATTAAAACAAATGCAGTAAGTTAAACTTGTGATTGTTTTTTCCCCATGAGGATGAGCGATGCTCATCATAATTGAATTTTGAACAAATTGCAGGTACCAAAACTGTCAAATGTCCACTTTTACCACTTCAACAGTATGCCAGAAACATTTTGTTTAAACCAATTTAATACAACATTTGTTGTAGCGATATAAATAAGTAAATGATACGGCGTAAAAGTAAAAGTACTCCATGCATCAAGTTCTCCATGTAAAATATAAGGCTATGAAAATAATGTATTAGCAATACAAGATTAAAGTAAAAGTTGTAATATTTTGAGAATAAAGTCAAAATTAAAAGAATGAATTCACAGCATTACAACAAGAACATTGTAGGTATACGAGAACATTTTGAGAATAAAGTCAAAAGGTATGTGACGTGTTGTACAAAATGTGTACATGTTGTTTTACATACATATATACTAGGAAAAAACAGGTTGATACTTATAAACATCAACGTATTTGAGGGTAAGCTCAGCAGCAATGTAATGCAGAAAACTGTTTACACATTCACTGCAAATACATGTTTTGTTTCATGTTGTTTACGTATTGACTTATATTCATATGTTTATTATTCATAGATGTTCGCATGATGTTTTGTAAATGTTGTTTTAAATGTTTTTTCATGTTTTTAAAAATAAATGTTCTGAAATGTTTCATCTAAATGTGTCATTTACATTAAATATTTTGGATATATTGCCTGTACTAGTGAACTACTAGTGTAGTTTGGTTACTGTTGGTTACTGGTGTACAGTATATACCACAACAGTGTAATATTAAAACGTTTCTTTTAACTTGCAGTAACAATTATCTAACTGAAGGTCAAATTTTGTGAATTTTGACACTCTAAATGTAATATTTAACATCATTTTGCCTAATTGATTTACTGTAGGTTTAATACAGGTCAATACTGATACTGTATCTCATAATATATATTTTTTTACCTGTAGAAAAAAAAGTTCCCTTTCGTGGGAACTATCGACGCTACGTCGAATGACGTGATGGGAACCCTCTGCGTGATTGCGTCGTGAAGCACTTCTGTATCTAACCAATGATGAGACGAGACGTCAGAGGCGGGTGACGTCACGGACCAGGAAACTATAAAGCATACCCAGAACAAAGAACGCTAGCTTCTGTTGTCTTCAGCAATCGCTCTCTGTATCTTGTGTGTCTTATTTAGTGTTGTTTGTCTGCTATACTTACAGCGATCTCTTTGTCTGAGGACAAGAGTTTCAAAAGCACTCACACAATAAGATATATATATAAAATGGCGGAAAAGAGAAAAGATAAGCAGCAGTTCATCAAGTGTGCGTCTCCCTGCACGCGATTCATCTCGGGTGGGGACACACACGAGATGTGTGTTGTTTGCCTGGGAGTCGAGCATGCACAGGCAGCTCTCGAGGGGGCTGTCTGTGTACATTGCGAACGGCTCACTCTCAGAGTGTTAAGATCACGCCGGGCGCTCTTTGAGGAGGGTGCCGCGGCGAGTGTTCCCCGCGGATCAGGTCCCGCTGCTGCTGAGGCACAGCGGAGGCTGCATTCGTGGGGATCACAGATGGATTTGGCAGAGGGGGGAGAGACGGGCCCAGCCCTATCGCTCCCCTTACCTGCCAGACCCAGTGTCTCTCCTTTGGCGGTGGAAGCACGCGCTGCGGTTTCTTCCCCCGGAGGGAGACACCGGCACTCAACATATCTTCCTCCGAGGAGGTTGACGTGATGAGTGTCGAGACTGGAGATGAGGACCCGCCATCCTCATCTCCAGCTTATGAGGAGCTGCTGGAGGTAGTGACCAGGGCAGTCGATAAGTTAAAAATAGACTGGCCCGCGGAGAGAAGTGAAACAAAACCAAAAAGCAAGCTTGATGAGCGCTTTCTCCCCGCACGGTCACTACCCCAGCGTCGGGGTCTGCCGTTCTTTCCCGACCGAGGTGTCGAGGTCGTGGAATAGACCAGTTCAATATTGTGTGTTCAGCCCCCAAACATCAACATATAGTAACATCGTGGGGCTGAAGCACCACGGCTATGGGGCGATGCCTCGGGTCGAAGAGACGCTTGCGAGCTATCTCTCGCCCGAGTCTGCATCGTCCCTCAAGACCCCGACATTGCCCACTAAGCCTTTAAGAACAACATCGGGCTTGGTGGGCAAGGCTTATTCGGCAGCAGGTCAGGCTGCAGCTTGCCTTCATACTATGTCTATTTTGCAAGCTTACCAGGCTGACCTTCTGGGGGAGATAGATGAAAGCGGGGAAGCGACATTTGAGTCAATACAGGAGCTTAGAAAAGCGACAGATCTAGCTCTCTGGGCCACCAAGGAGACGGCCAAGTCAATCGGCTGCTCTATGGCAGCCCTGGTGGCCACGGAGAGGCACCAGTGGCTCAATTTGTCAGACATGAAGATAGAGATAAAAGAGATAAAAACGTCCTCCTGGATGCGCCGTTGTCTCCTGTGGGCCTATTCGGCGACGCAGTGTCATCTGTCGTCGATAGGTTCCAGGAGACGCATAAACAATCAGTGGCCTTCCAGAGATTCCTTCCCTGCCGCACTCATCCCCCTGGGGCTGCTGAGCGGGAGCAGCCCCAGCCAATAGCCAGCTCCTCGGCGCATAGAGCGCAGCAGAAGGCCAGTGTGGCCACCCGTGCTCCCCCGCAGAGACCTTGGGGACCGGGGCGGTCAGCACAGGCGAAGCCTTCCGGGGGTAAGGCGGATCTGAGGACCGTCATTATTCAAAGAAAAAGTCCTGACACCAGCTGTCTAGGACTCATGAGGGCAGCCCCCTCCGGAGGGGTTCGGGTATTAAAAAATCTGGTATCCGTTCCCCTTCGGTGCCCTCAGGGGGCCGTTCTGCCAACCCTGCCACCCAGTGTGCGTCAGGGCGCAGCGGTCTCCACCGATCCTCCGAGGAGGGTCGGTCTTCACTTGATCCGTCTGTCTGCCGGTGCGCCGCGTCAGACCAACGGGCCAAGTGCTCAAAAAACACCAGAGGCCAGTCTCGAGAGACTGGTTCCCTTAGTAGAATTTATGGAAGAATGGAAACTTCTCCCGAACATTTCGAAATGGGTGCTGCTCATTGTAGAACAGGGTTACAAAATACAGTTCGGCTCTCGGCCGCCCAGGTTCAATGGGGTCCTTCCCACAGTGGTGTCCCCAGAGCAGTCTCTGGTTATGGAACAAGAGGTTACGACACTCTTGCAAAAAGGAGCTATAGAAAGGGTTCCTCCTCCCAGCAAGCTGTCGGGCTTTTACAGCCTCTACTTCATTGTTCCAAAGAAGGATGGAGGGTTACGTCCGATCATAGATTTACGTGTGCTGAATCGATCTGTACGTAAGCTAAAGTTCAAAATGCTTACATTCAAACAGATTATCCCACAGATCAGGTCCGAGGACTGGTTTGTGGCGATAGACCTGAAAGACGCATACTTTCATGTATCCATCCATCCTCACCACAGGAAGTTCCTCAGGTTTGCTTTCGGGGGCGAAGCTTACCAATACAAGGTTCTTCCCTTTGGCCTATCTCTATCACCCCGCACGTTCACGAAGTGCGTGGATGTAGCTCTGGCTCCGTTGAGACGCCAGGGCATCCGCGTACTGAACTATATCGACGACTGGTTGATACTAGCTCAAACAGAACAGCTGGCAGTTCAACATCGAGATGTTGTTCTGTCGCACATGAAGAAGCTTGGGCTGAGGCTCAATGCCAAGAAAAGTGTGCTGGTTCCGAGTCAAATTACCAACTACTTAGGGGTAGTTTGGGACTCCACCACGATGCAGGCATATTTATCCCCTGCTCGTGTGAGTTCCATTCTCGGGGCCGTGAAAGGGGTGAAGTTAGGCCAGTCACTCACTGTAAAACAGTTTCAGAGACTGTTGGGTCTTATGGCAGCTGCGTCCAACGTGAAAACTTTTGGCCTTCTGCACATGAGACCCTTACAGTGGTGGCTCAGGACCAAGGGGTTTTCTCCGAGGGGAAATCCTTTTCGCACGATCAAAGTCACGCGGCGATGCCTTCGTGCTCTGGTCATGTGGAAAAAGCCTTGGTTTCTGTCCCAGGGACCTGTGTTGGGGACTTCTCGTCGTCGCGTAATGCTTACGACAGATGCTTCCCTCACGGGCTGGGGGCGATCATGAGTGGTCTCTCGGCTCAGGGCCTATGGGAGGACCATCAGCTCTCTTGGCACATAAATCGGCTGGAGATGATGGCGGTATTTCTTGCATTGAAACACTTCCTCCCAGACCTGAGGGACCATCACGTGTTGGTCCGTACGGACAACACGACGGTGGTCTCGTATATCAACCATCAGGGGGGTCTGCGGTCTCGCCGACTTTGCAACTTGGCCCGTCGGATCCTCCTGTGGGCCCAGGGAAAGCTCCTCTCATTGAAAGCAGCTTATATCCCAGGGCATCAAAATGTGGGAGCGGACACCCTGTCGAGGCAGGGGCCGAGGCCCGGGGAGTGGAGACTCCACACCGAGGTGGTGGAGCTCATCTGGAAAAAATTCGGTCAAGTAGAAGTCGACCTATTTGCTTCGGGAGAATCAACCCAGTGTCCACTGTGGTACTCCCTAACGCACCCAGCACCTCTGGGGCTGGATGCTATACTACAGATGTGGCCGAGGCTACGTCTGTATGCATTTCTGGAGTTCTGGAAAAAGTACGCCAGGAAGGGGTCAGCCTAATACTGGTGGCCCCGTACTGGCCGACCAGGATATGGTTTGCGGACCTAATGTCTTTATTAGACGGCTCTCCAATGGAGCTTCCTCTCAGGCAGGATCTCCTGTCTCAAGCGGGCGGCACGATACTCCATCCCCGCCCAGAGCTATGGAAACTGTGGGCCTGGCCTCTGAGGGGGCAAGGCTCATAGATTCCGGTCTCCCAACCGAGGTTGTGGAGACCATTCTTCAGTCCAGAGCCCCCTTCACAAGGAAGCTATATGCATACAAATGGAAGTTGTTCTCTACTTGGTGTAGTCAACGCAATACGGACCCTGTCCAGTCATCTATTAGCTTTGTGCTTCAGTTCCTCCAAGAAAAGTTCTCGGGAGGGTTATCTCCTTCGACATTGAAGGTTTATGTAGCAGCCATCTCGGCTTATCATGCTCCTGTAGGGGGTTCCTCGGTGGGTCGAGACCCCCTTATCATACGCTTCCTTCGTGGCACGCTGAGGCTGAGGCCTGCAGAACGTACAAGAACTCCAGCCTGGGACTTGGCTATAGTATTAGAAGGGCTAGCTGAGGCTCCCTTCGAACCACTAGAAGAGGTATCAGAAAAATTCCTCACTCTGAAAACGATATTTCTTCTGGCAATCTCGTCTCTTAAAAGGATAGGAGACTTACAAGCACTGTCGGTTGCTCCTTCGTGTCTGGAATTTGCCCCTGGTATGGTTAAGGCTTTCCTGCACACTAGACCTGGCTACGTGCCAAAGGTCCCCACCAACGTCCCGGGTCCCATAGTACTCCAGGCTTTCTGTCCTCCTCCTTTTGCAAATCCGGATCAGGAGAAACGCAATCTGCTTTGCCCCGTCAGGGCTTTAGATACATATGTCCACAGAGCTGCCCTGTGGCGGAAAACAGAACAGCTGTTTGTATGTTATGGGTCCCCTAAGAAAGGGGGCCCAGCATCTAAGCAGAGGATGAGTAAGTGGGTGGTTGAAGCCATCTCACTTGCCTATGAAGCATCTGGACAGCCATGTCCTCTAGCTGTCCGTGCTCATTCCACCAGGGGTATGGCGGCCTCTAAGGCATTAATGTCAGGAGTGTCATTGAATGATATATGCGATGCAGCTGGATGGTCATCACAGCACACATTCATCAGGTTTTACAACCTAGACGTAAGCTCTACTCCGGGTTCCTCGGTTCTGTCTACAAGATCACAGACAGGTTCTCGGTGATACGGCGTAGTTGGGACAGCGTTCCCATCACGTCATTCGACGTAGCGACGATAGTTCCCACGAAAGGGAACGTCTCGGGTTACTGGTGTAACCCTTGTTCCCTGAGTAAGGGAACGAGATGCTACGTCACGTTGCCGTACCCCCAGCGTACCTGTGAGCGTCTTACTTCAGCCATAATCCAGAAGCTAGCGTTCTTTGTTCTGGGTATGCTTTATAGTTTCCTGGTCCGTGACGTCACCCGCCTCTGACGTCTCGTCTCATCATTGGTTAGATACAGAAGTGCTTCACGACGCAATCACGCAGAGGGTTCCCGTCACGTCATTCGACGTAGCGTCTCGTTCCCTTACTCAGGGAACAAGGGTTACACCAGTAACCCGAGACGTTATATACGTAACCTGAGACATTTTCTCTATAGTGGTTTAGCACAGTATATTGGCTTTAAGCCTCAAAACTGTTTTTGTGAATCCATTTTTGTGAATTATTCTGTATTGTCCAGTATCAGATATCTTTTTGTTGCTTTTAGAAGATGATCCATCTCACACCAAACCTTATTTATCATTAGACAGTTGACTGGGATGCCTTGTCTTTTGTAGCTGTAAGTTAAAAAGCCATGTTTGTGAGATGATATTGGAAACTGGACAGAATAATGGAGAAATAAAGGAAATCAGAATGGAAAGGTCTGACACATGGACACAGTGTGAGTGTGAAGACAGGCACTACTACCGACAAAATAGCTTGTAAACTTTACTCAGTAATAGAGGATTTTATTGCTATGGCAGTGGGATTTTCATAGTCACATTTAGGGTTCACTAAACAATGATTACAGTAGAAAACAATTGCAGCCTTTGTTAAATGGTTTGGAATTTCATGGAAAGTTGTAACATAAAGCTCTATCCATGACTAAAGCAAAAGTTCAAATAAACCAAGTTTATTACATCAGATATTTGACTTTGAGGCTGCCCAATGGCTATGCCTCTAACAGTAATTAAATCTTACCCTGCGGTCTTCCTAGGGCAGCAGTTCTCAATCTGTTCCTGGAGTACCCCAACATTGCATATTTTGGATATCTTTCATATTTAACACACCTGATTTATATAGTCAGCTCATTAATAGAGGCTCCAAGACCTGAACTGGGTGTTTTAGATAAGGGAGACTGTCAAAATGTGCATTTTGGGGGTCCTCCAGGATTGAGATTCTCTGTCCTTGTGCAACTGAATTAGATTTTCTCTTTTCATATGCTGGTGAATGAAGCAAAGTGCATAAACATTATGCTCTGTTGGTAAAAATGTTTTTGCTAAATGAGCTATTTATACTCACTTATTTTTACTCACTTTACACGCGTATTTGATCACTGACAGAATCAAAAGATGTCAGGAAAAGACTGAACTTAATTAGAGTCTGAAAGCAATTAATCACTAGTAGAGATAGAGAAGTGTAATAAAACTCCAATAATTTGAGTGAAACCTTATGGGTCAGTGTGTAATACTCAAAATACAGTACTGCATGTGAGGCATTTCCATTTCATTTTGCTGGCTTTCTCACCCTTGGCTCAAATCGGTGGTTCTCAAACTTTTCAGGCCAAGTACTACTTTCAATCAAATCAGAAGGTCCAAGTATCACCACTTGACACTTATGTTTACTTTCCCAGTACCACCTAGTCACCACTCGTGTTTTTTATTTATTTATTTATTTATTTATATTTATTTATTTATTTAGATCAGGATGATATAGGATTGGGGGGAAAAAAACCTCACTGGAATGTAGACCAGCATACCCATTTTGTCACAATTTGTCAGACACTATACATGAGTTATAAACTCACAAGGATATATTATAACTATATAGAGAAATTAGAATTTAAATGTAATTTGCATAGTGTTTAATGTGCATTTTAATTGTTTAAGAACATAATTTTCCGGGCCATGATGCATACCACCTGGGTGCACTCCACATATCACTGCCAGTAAACATAAAGAAGTTTGAGAACTATTGGAAGTGAGGAGTACCATGGACTATTTGTCACTACCTAAGCATCATGGTTACAAGCACAAATATATTCCAGTCTAAACAATTCCCAAAACATTATCACTAAACAGCATGGCCTCACATAGCTTATCCATCTCCTGCTGGCAATAGTGATTTATTAGGGATCTCCACAAACCCTTTAGAGGAGACTCGTACATTAGTTTAAAAAATACTTCTTTCCATCCTCAGAGAAATGTAAAACTCATACAGATCTCTCACACTGATTTATATGTAGGATTTATTATCATAATTTTTGTTTTAATTCATGGGTGTCCCATACTTTATCTTTTGGTTTTTATCTTCATGCAAGGCAGTAAAAAGCATTCATGAATCAAGATCATTGGTGGTGTATTTAGATATAAATATTTCAGTGGAGCTGTTTTCAAGGATATATCCATGAGATGAACACACTCTGTAAAATGGCAAACTACACTTGCAAGCTTAAGAAGCTATTTATTCTTATATGCACTTACCTTGACACTGATCTTCAGCGGTGTAAAGTACTTGATTAATTGTACATCATTACTAAAATCAATCAATAAAATGATAAACCATACAACTTTTATTTAAAAGATGAAAACACAACAATAGCAACTTACAATGAATTTTTAAAGCTCTTTCAATATATATATATATATATATATATATATATATATATATATATATATATATATATATATACACATACAGTGGTGGTCAGAATTATTGGCACCCTTGGTAAATATGATCAAAGATGACTATAAAAATAAATCTGCATTGTTTATCTTTTTTAACTTTAATTCATAAAATTAGCAAAAATCTAACCTTTCACTGAAGGAAAATAATTAAAAGTGGGGGGAAAATCACATTATGAAATAAATGTTTTTCTCCAAAACACGTTGGCCACAATTATTGGCACCTCTAGAATTTTTTAAGTAAAATATCTCTGAAGTATATTCCCATTCATATTTAATTTTTTTTTTAGCACACCAGGGTGATCATGAACATGAAATTGTCCAGCCATGACTTCTTGTTCCACAGGAGTATAAACATGAGGAAACACAAAGGCCAAATTCCCGTAATCATTCATCACAATGAATAAAACCAAAGAATATAGTTCTGAGGTGCAGCAGAATATTGTTGAGCTTCACAAAATAGAAAATGGCTGTAAGAAAATAGCTAAAGCATTGAAAATCCCCATTTCCACTATCAGGGCAATAATTAAGAAGTTCCAATCAACTAAAGATGTTACAAATCTGCCTGGAAGAGGACCTGTGTGTAAATCGTCCTAATGTGCGGTGAGGAGGAAAGTTTGAGTGGCCAAAGACTCTCCAAGGCTCACAGCTGGAGAATTGCAGAGATTAGTTGAGTCTTGAGTCTCAGAAAGCCTAAAAAAAAATATCAAACAGCACCTACATCCCCACAAGTTGTTCGGGAGGGTTTCAAGAAAAATCCTCTGCTCTCATCCAGAAACAATCTCCAGCATATTCAGTTGTCAGACAAGACTGGAACTTAAAATGGGACCGGCTTCTATGGTCAGATGAAACTAAAAAAAGAGCTTTTTGGCAGCAAACCCACCAGATGGGTTTGGTGCACACATGGATAAAAAAAAGTACACCATGCCCACGGTTAAATATACTGCTGGATCTTTAATGTTGTGGGCCTATTTTTCTGCTGGAGGTCCTGGACATCTTGTTCAGATACATGGTATCATGGACTCTATCAAATACCAACAGATAAAAAATCAAAACCTGACCGCTTCTGCTAGAAATCCAATAATGGGCCGTGGTTGGATCTTCCATCAGGACAATGATCCAAAACAAACATTAAAACCAACACAAAAATGTGTCACTGAGCACAAAATGAAGCTTCTGCCATGGCCATCCCAGTTCCATGACGTGAACCCTAAAGAAAATGAGTGGAGTGAACTGAAGAGAAGAAACACCAACATGGAGCTAGGAATCTGAAGGATCTGTAGAGATTCTGCATGAAGGAACAGTCTCTGATCTCTTTTCAGGTGTTCTCCAAACTCATCAGGCATTATAGGAGAAAACTCAGAGCTGTTATCTTGGCAAAAGGAGGTTGCAAAAAGTATTGAATAAAAGGGTGCCTATAATTGTGGCCAACGTGTTTTGGAGAAACACATTTATTTCATAAGCTCTTGACTGAGGTATGTTCACTAATCCTTCAATACATTTTATAGGCATCTTATGTTATCTTAAGTTTGTGCTGGCTTTAAATGTATATGCTTTGAACAGCCTGTGCCAGCATCCACAAATTCGGTGGTGAGCAACCTCGCTAGATCTAAGCTGCTTTCCCACAACACAAGCGAGAGAGTGGCACTCGATTACAATGGCCACTGTCATGCATTGCCAAGAGGGCCCATTTTATAGCGATGACATGTGAAGTCAAACGTTCTCCACTGCTGATGCTGGGCTGGGGATGCACAATAGCAGGGAACTGCTGAGTAGTCACAGTAGGAGATGAAATAGTACTTTGAATCAATTGTTCAGATAATGTAAGACGTGACTTTGTTGAGATCTGCTTCACTTTCTTAGAACATGAAGCTCAAAGCATTCAAAGAGGAAAGAGTGCTGCAGACTAGCATATACTGCATTCAGTAATCTTGTGTTTGCTTTAGCTGTTATTTGTATGTGTATGTATGCATATACACGTGTGCACTGGCAAAGCGAGGATGGCATGACCTGCTTGATGGCGTTCGTTTCAGCTGATCCAGCAGTTTGCTGTTCCAGCTCTGTGCAGCCCCAATCTAATTCTCCTACTGCTTTCAAAGAGCTTCAGGCTTCAAGTTTCTGTCCTAAAAAGATGCAAATGATACTATCTGTAATATTTAATGTAGTGAACACCACAATAAAAGGAGTGTAGGCAGGATTTACTTTGTGGGTGGGTCTGCTAAATATTTTTACCTACAGTATTTTTACCTATTGGCAAAATTGAGATTTTCAGTGATATTTCATATTTAAAAAAAAAAAAATTGTGGGCAGGAATGTTATTGGTCATTATTTTCCCACCTTAAGGTCATTCCAAATCCCTATGCGGTTGTTTTATAATAATAATAAAAAAAGTAGATAATGAAAAAGTAAAAATATACAGTTAATAATACAAATAAATACAGATATGATGCCCATAGGGCACACTGTAAAAATGCTACAGTAAAATCCTGTTAATTGGTTAATTGAAAATTACCTTACCATATAATGTGTAGAATTACAAATGGTTTAACATCATGCTATATGTAATTTTACTGTAAAGTACTGTAAAATGTATGGTTTTTGGCAGTAAAAACAATGAATTGCCAATTTTGCCATATAATTCACAGTAAAAGTCCTTGTGTATATGGCAGGGGGATGCTAGACTTAGCCCACAAAGCCATAATATAATAAGAAGATTCCTTCCTTCTATGACTTAAAAAAAGTGCCACACTGTCTGTGAAATATCAATTATTATTCAGTATTAAGCGCAACACTGAAACAGGTTGATATATGAGCTAAGGTCAGGTGCACAATTAACGAATCAAACACATTTAAATGTCCTAGTCCCACTTGAGGAATTTGTAACATCTAATAAAGTTAAGTGTGAACAACTGTCAACTCTTAATTTATGCAATTTTATTTTACTGTCCATTTTAAGTGGGGCTTACTGACCAGAGTTCATTTAGAGCCAGAATTTCAGCCTGACTTGTTGATTTTGTACTCTGATTGATCATCATGAACTTTAATAGCGCATGGTCACTATACACTGTCATTGTATTGAAAAGTCTGTGAAGATTCTGTTTTGTTTATTAGCTCCATTTAAAAAAAAAAATAAATAAATAAAAAAAAAAAGCAACATATGTGTTTGGAACAAACTGAGGTTGTGTATGTAATGACATAATTTTAATTTTAGGGCAAAGTGACCTATTTAAAAGCATAATCTAAAACCAAAACAAAGTGAGAATCTTTCTGTGTGTTGTGTGTGTAAAGCAGCTGTATTTTACAACACAATTCTCAGCTGGGTTAAAAGGATGAGGCATGGGGTGAGGTGTACAATAGGTGAAGAGATCAGACTGTTCTGCTTACACTTCCTGTTGTGTTTTAGGCTGCAGTGGCTCCAAAATATTATCACAGCTGCTCTATGAACTTTTGAAGTTTGCATTGGGAGAAAGATGATCTGGATTGCTGACAAGATGTGTTCCTTATGTAACTGCATATTCTTTTGCCAAGTAAATGCAAGTTATTCTTTAATTATATTACATTTTATAGACTGAAATCTTTGTAATTTGTAATAAAGTTAGTCGCACATACTGTACTCCTGGACTCTCTCTATTCCATGTTACAAAGATGATCTAGTCTAGTCTTTATATAACATGGTGTACTTACTACCTTCAAGCTCACAGCACATTTATGAGCGATGCGCAGCCATTATTGTTTTCACACCCATGTAAATCTCCTTTGTGCTTAATTGTTTCTCAATGTCAGACTGTTCCACATTCCCTCTCTTATTGTGTAATGAACCCAACAGCTCACCAAAATCATATCTTGATTTTTACATGATTAGGCTATCTATCTATCTATCTATCTATCTATCTATCTATCTATCTATCTATCTATCTATCTATCTATCTATCTATCTATCCATCTATCCATCTATCCATCCATCCATCCATCCATCCATCTACACTTGTAGCAGTTTATTTGGATTATTATTGTCCTGTCTCTTGGAATAACTTTCTGTCTTATCTTATTCCAAAAAAAAAACAAAAAAAAACAACTGTCAATAATTTAACCTTATGTAAATGTATATCAGTAACACTTTACAATAAGTAAACATTTGTTTATATCATTTCACTGCATTAGTATGAACTAACAGTGAAACATGCATTTATTAATCTTAATTTATGTTAATTTCAACATTTACTACTACATTATTAAAATCAAAAGGTATATCTGATAATATTATTTATTGGACCTGAGATAACATGAACTAACAATAAACAGTTGTATTTTTATGGTAACACTTTACAATAAGGAATAAGGTTCATTAGTTAAACATTATGTATTAAATAACATGAACTAACCATGAGCAATACATCTATTACTGTATTTACTAATCTTTGTTAATGTTAGTTAATGAAAATACAGTTGTTCATTGTTTGTTCATGTTAGTTCACAGTGCATTAACTAATGTTACCAAGATTTTAATAATGTATTAGTAAATGTTGAAATTAACATTAACAAAGATTAATAAATGCTGTATAAGTGCAGTTCATTATTAGTTCATGTTAACTAATGTAGTTAACTAATGTTAACTAATGAACCTTACTGTAAAGTGTTACCTTTTTTATTAACTATAGTTAACTCATTGTTAGTTAATGCACCATTGTTAACAAATGGGACCTTATTTTAATGTGTTACCTTATTGTAATGTGTTGTAATGTCTTTTGATAAATTATCATCTACATTTCTTTTTTTTTTTTTTTTTTTTTTTTTTTTTTTTGTATTTATTTATTCATTATTGCGCACATTTGTGAGTGTGTTGCAAACTCGATGTGGCCTGGCAGGTAAACTTGATTTAATGTCCAGACGACCTTTGAATCCAATTAGGGTCTTTATTGTAAGTCCAGTGAATACATGTGCATTATATAAGTTGATGAAGTTTATGAATGTCTAATTTTTAAAAGAAAGAAAGCTTTTGACAGTCTGCCTTCAGGGTAGATAACTGGCCACAAAGATTTGCAGCATCTGGGGTTGCAGGTCAGGGCTTGATCTTAGATATTGTGAATTTGATTTATGTCTCCTGGTAGGACATATCGTCTGCATAGCACCGAATCCCAGAGGAGTCATCAGTTCTGAGACACACATGCCAAAGTACACACTGCTGGAGTTTTGTGGCCAGTTCAGACATGGTGAGATGTTTGCAAACCACGACTTTTGTTTCCAAAACATTCCACAATTCTAAGAATAGATGTCTGATAATGGAAACTGTCTGTTCAAAGCAGAAATGGTTGATTGGTTCTTCTTATCCAGGTTGACTAACTAACCTGCAGGCATGAATGATGGCGTGAATCTTATACATAAACTTTATTTCACTTCCTCATTTATATAGAAAAAAATCAGTGGTATTTTACTGTCTATGTGTGAGTCCCTTTGAAACCCATATACCTTCTCCCCCGTCAGGAATTATCCTCCCAAATGCAGACGAGAACTGTCATTTAATTTGCTATGCATATATTTACACACCAGTCAGCTGAACACAGTGCAAATATTCAGCTGCTCAGCTGGGGTGTGAGATTTGTTTCTCACTAGTTTGCTTATGGTAAGCTGAAAAATTTATTCCTAATGCTTCTCAAAATGAGCAGAGCATTAAAGAAGCCAAGCAAAGTGATGGAATAATTCAAGACAAGCAGATTAATGGAATAATCTCGAAAAGATCAGCCTGTGCTGTTAGTAAATTTGCTTTAACCATATTTATAGCGTTTAACTTACAGCACTGACCAGTTGATTGATTGACATTTCTGTTTGCAGTAAAGGATTTATACATTTTGAGACTTTATTGTTGAAGCAACTATCATTTGATGAGAAAGAGTCCTGTCAAATGTGTTCAAAAATAAGATATATTCCCTCACTATATTTGTGTGATAACTGCAAGAATTACATAATTCATATAAGAAGAAATGTACAATCTTTCGATCAAAACTTGGTTCGATTTTTAGTAAGTTCATGTTAAATCTCTGTGTAAGTTTTTGGCAGCATTACTGAAATAATTTTGATGACATTTGGAGCGGTTACCTGCAAACTTTAAATGAATGTCCTTTATATATTAATATTTCTGTTACCTACGGCTACCTATCTGAATTTCTGTCCTCTTCTGAACTGAGTCAGTAGTAATAGTGAGAGTACTGTATAAAGATATTGATTTTCATGAAACAGACGAATATTTCTTGATTTCAGAAGCAGTTTCAACCTCAGATACTTATATTTGCACTATAATAGCGTCACATTAATTCGGTGATTATGTATTCACTGTAAAGTGTTTTACCTTATCTAACACTTAAACTTAGTTTTGTTGGTGTAACCTAATGTATTCAGTTTGATTCATTATATTTTTGATTTGAATAAAATCAGTAAATTCAGATAACGAAACTCATTTTAAGGATACATTTTCTCCAGTATATGATGCCCTTGCAAAAATGTCAGCCTGGATTTTACCCATGAGCAAATTTATGTTTCTGTTTATCTGTGTGTTTGGACAATTATGATGTCTCCTTATAACTCTGGATAAAACAAGAGAAGAAAACAAATTATTCCACCATTATGAAATATTATACACAGGGACGGCTTGCCAATGTTCCCATATTCCACACCTTGAACTCTCATTAATAATATATTGATTGAGATTAATGATGTGTGTCCCTCTTGATACTTTAAATCATTACATGGGAAAATGTCAATTATACTGTAATTAAAAAATAGCACAGTATAGATTGTTAAACACTATCAGCCTATATTTATTTATTTTTATTATTATTTTGTTATTTATTTTTTACTGCTGGACAAGATTCCTCCTGTACAATAATAGCATCCCATTTCCATTTTAAATTCCATTATAAACTATCAGTAATATTTAATAAAAAAATGATTAAAAAACATTGATATTTTAACTTACTGCACAATGCTACATGAATATCAATGTAAATGTTCATAATTGCAGAGAAATTACTAAAATGAGTCTAACTTGAGCAGAATCGATTTAAACTACCCACGCCCCATGCTGTCTTTTTCAATCTTTATTCTGATTCAGGGTCTCTGAATCCTGGCAGAAAGACAATGTCCTAAAATGTGTGTTAACAGGAGCCATAATTCCCAATTGTCCTTCTCAAGAAACTAATTTCAGCAAATATCATGAATTAGACTAATACAATGAGATGAGCATGTCTTTAGCTAAGAGGATATGGCTTTGGAAAGTGCTAAGTACTACCATTAGGGCAGCCTAGCATAGCTAAATTTAAGCCAAGGTTACTCAAGCATGGTACGAGTGTAGCTTGAAGATTTCTTCCATAGAGAGGGGGAGGTTTCTTTTAAAAAATGAACACCCATTTCCAAATTTAAGACTGGGCCAGAGGGTGTGCGATATGGAAATGAGAGAAATGAGGCAACAGTAAGCAATAAACATGCTAATTCACGCAAGCATAGCAACCACTTATCTGTAACCAAGAAGAAAAGAGCAGCTGAAGCTCAGTGTAATTTAACCCTACATCAAGAGCTGGACTGTAGCTAACACCAACTTGTTGAAGTATGTGGGTCAAATAACCATGAAACCCATACAATATAAAATATTTTTTTCTTGCACACTAATATACTATTGGGGGTAGGTTTTGCCTCTTATGGTGAAGGAGAACGACTGTGAAAATTGCATTAGGGGACATGCACATCGTTTGATTTCTTCATCACAATGTGACAGAAGTTTAAATAGAATAGATGGATCAGCCAGTCACGGTAACAAGATTTCAGTGTTTATCAGGGAAAACAGAGCGATAAAGGACAAGGGAGATTAGCATAAAGAATGCAGGTGTGTAGGAACGTGAATTCTGTAGACATTACGGTCACGCCAAAATCCAACATCCCAGCCTGGGTCCTCTGGGGATTATGGTTCACTGAAATACAAGACATAAGAGCAGTGTTTTGTGCTGTAAAGGTATTTTACATGCGTTTCTCTCTTCTTTGTTTTACATTATGTACTGGTTGCATTATAGTGACTGATTTAAATTCACAGGGCTATGAAATACAGCTCATTGTTAACCTGCATTTGCATGTCTAATATATTCAAGGCAATTGATTGATTGAACACGCATCAAACCTGATTAGTGACCTGTAAAAACAACCATAAATGTCAGCTCATCCCTCCCCCTTTCATAGTTTATTGTTGCTATAAAATTAAACTGTCATCTGTGTAACCTATAAGATTCCTCTTTGATTCAAGGCCTTTTATATCAGCATATACTGAAATTTTATTTGGTTTTTAATTCTTGTAAAGTTTTCCATCATAATATGTCTTCTATACTATACAGTTTATTTTTCTTTATACAGTTTTCTTACACCTTTAGGCAATAGTTTTGACTGTTGCTCCTGTCATATTTTACACTGCAATTTTTTGTCCCAATAAAATTCTGTAAATTGTTATTGTCGCTAGGCAGTACAGTGGTAATGCACTTTTTATTTTTTTCTTCTTCTTCTTCTTCTTATTATTATTATTTATTTATTTATTTTTTTGCTATTTAGTTTTTCAGTGTTCAGCATTCTTATAAATCTGAAATGTAAATCAGGTTCTCATCAGGTTCTCATTGGCTAACAGTGTTAACGCATTCGTTTGTGATTAAAACCAGTATGCAATGCGGAAACCATGATTTATCATTATATTATATTATATTATAAAACTGAGTGACTCTGCAAAATGTTTTACTTGTTTCATTATTTCAGAAAAATGCAGATGGTGTACTTGTTCGCACAGTTGGCCAATGATAGACCCAAAAACACAATCAAGAAATGTAAATCGGAGAGGTTCTTATTGGCTAACTGTGTGAATGTATGCAGCTGTGGCCAAACGTATTGGCAGTGATATAAATTGTGTGCTGCTTCAGTATTTGTAGATTAGTTTTTCACATGTTTATGGTATACTGGAAAACAATGATAAGCAATCCCTAAGTTAAAGTTAAAGGGTTTTATTGGCAAAAACATTCAATATATGAAAAGAGTCAAGATTTACAGTGTTGATCCTCCTGAGCCCCTCCATAGTGGACAGCAAGCCAAAACTGTTTTACCATGTGTGCTAAGATTATATGGTTAGTGAAATGATGTTAGCTGATCATTTTGTGCAATTAAGGGCCAAAAAAACGTGAAATTTGGGATTTCTCCATAAGTTTTTTTTTTTTTTTTTTTTTTTTTTAATTTAAATGTTGTTTGATCAAAAATGACTCTTTGTGGCAATAAATTAAATTATTTTTGTTTTTATGACACTGAATGACCCTGCAAAATATTCTACTGTAGCCATGTGTTAAAGGGTTAGTTCACCCAAAAATGAAAATTCAGTCATTAATTACTCACCCTCATGTCGTTCCACACACACAAAATTAAGATCTTTTTGATAAAATCCAAAACAACGAAAAAACGACTTTATTCAACAGTATCTAGTGATGGGTGATTTCAAAACACTGCTTCATGAAGCTTCGAAGCTTTACGAATCTTTTGTTTCAAATCAGTGGTTCAGAGCGCCAAAATCACGGGATTTCAGTAAACAAGGCTTCGTTACGTCATAATTGTTTCGAAATTTCAATAGTTCACGTGACTTTGCTAGTTTGATACACGCTCCGATCCACTGATTCGAAACAAAAGATTCGTAAAGCTTCAAAGCAGTGCTTTGAAGTGTTTTTTCAGTGTTTTTTTTTTTTTTTTTTTTTTTTTTTTGTTCACAAAAAGTATTCTCTTCACTTTATAATATTAAGGTTGAACCACTGTACTCACATGAATTGTTTTAAATATGTGTTTAGTAAGTTTCTGGGCATTGAAAAACAATCTTGCTGTCAATGGAGGCCTCACTGAGCTATCAGATTTTATCAAAAATAAAATTAACTACTATGTACTTACTGTTAAATTAATAATTTGATACAATGCACTTATTGTGTACATGCATGTTGTTGTTTTTTTGTTTGTTTGTTTTTTTGTTTTTTGTTTTTTTTTTTTTTACATTGTACTTATATTTTAAAAATACCTGCATGTAATTACATCTGTAATTAATTTCTGTAATTACATTTATAATTACACTGTTGACCTACCCCTTACATAAGGGTACATATTATATAATATAGGGTGCTTAACAAATTTATTAGACCACCACCCAACGTAAGTTCCCTTTCGTGGGAACTGTCGACGCTGCGTATAACGCATTGGGAACCTTCTGCGTGATAACGTCATTGAAGCACTCATGTATCTAACCAATCGCGTAGCGAGACGTCAGAGGCGGGTGACGTCACGGACCAGGAAACTATAAAGCATACCCGGATGCAGAGATCGCTAGCTTCTGTTGTCTTCAGCAAGCACTCTATGTTATCTTGTGTGTCTTATTTGGTGTTGTTTGTCTACGATCTTTTTCATTACAAAGACAAAATCTCTTCATCTGAGGACAAGAGTTTTCAGTTACAACACATATATATATATATATATTTAAGACACGGAAAATGGCGGAGAAACAGCAACATTTCGTCAAGTGTGTTCATCCCTGTGAAAGATATTTAACACCTGGGGATACACACAAAATGTGTGTTGTTTGTCTGGGGGTTGAGCACGCACAGGCAGCTCTCGAGGGGGCTGTCTGTGTGCATTGTGACAAGCTCACCCTCAGAGTGTTAAGATCACGCACTCTTTGATAGAGAGGGTGCCTCGGTTGGTGTTCCCCGCGGATCGGGTCCCGCTGCTGCCGAGGCACAGCGTAGACTTCATTCGTGGGGTTCACAAATGGAGCTGGCAGAGGGGCTTGAGACGGGCCCAGCCTTATCTCAGCCCTCACCTGCCAGATCCAGTGTCTCTCCTCTGGTGGTGGAAGCACGCGCTGCGGTTTCTTCCCCCCGGAGAGAGGCACCGGCGCTTCACCTCTCTTCCTCCGAGGAGGTTGATGTGGTGAGCGTCGAGGCTGGGGAGGAGGTTCCGCCATCCTCTTCCCCAGCATATGAGGAGCACTTGGAGGTAGTGACTAGGACTGTGGATAAGTTAAAGATCGACTGGCCAGTAGAGAAGGCAGAAATGAAACCAAAAAGTAAACTTGATGAACGGTTTCTCCCTGCCCGGTCACTACCCCAGCGTCGGGGTTTGCCTTTCTTCCCCGATCTCCACACCGAGGTGTCAAGATCGTGGAAAAGGCCTGTTCAATATAGAGTTTTCAGCCCCCAGACTTCTACCTATAGCAATATAATGGGGCTGAAACAGCACGGCTATGGGGCGATGCCTCGGGTAGAGGAGACGCTCGCGAGCTATCTCTTGCCTGAGTCCGCATCGTCCCTAAAAACCCCGACGCTGCCCACTAAGCCCCTAAAGACAACATCAGGCTTGGTGGGCAAGGCTTATGCGGCAGCAGGTCAGGCAGCAGCATGCTTACACACAATGTCACTGCTGCAGGCATATCAAGCCGACCTGCTGGGGGAGATTGATGAAAGCACATTTGAGTGCATCCAGGAACTTAGGAAAGCGACAGACCTGGCTCTCCGTGCCACCAAAGAGACGGCCAAATCACTAGGCCGTTCTATGGCAGCCTTGGTGGCCACGGAGAGGCATTTGTGGCTGAACCTCTCGGACATAAGGGATAAAGACAAAACTGCCCTTATGGACGCGCCGCTGTCTCCTGCGGGCCTGTTTGGCGACGCTGTGACATCAGTTGTAGACAGGTTCCAGGAGACCAAGAAACAATCTGCGGCGTTCCAGAGGTTCCTCCCCCGCCGTTCAAAAATTCCCCCCGAGGCTGCTGAGCGGGAGCAGCCTCGGCCGTCCACGAACTCCTCTGCGCACCACAGAGCGCAGCAAAAAATCAGTGTGGCCACCCGTACTCCCCCGCAGAAAACCTGGGGATCAGGGCGGTCTACACAGCAGAAGCCTTCGAGGGGTAAAACGGACCTGCGGCCCGTTATTATCGCCAAGAAGGCTTCAAAGCGGTCCTGACATCTGTGGGTCAGGACCCAAGAGGGCGGCCCCCTCCGGAGGGAGCCTGGTGTTAGGATATCTGGCACCCGCTTCCCTTCGGCGCCCTCAGGGGACCGTTGTGTTAACCCTGCCACCCAGTGTGCGTCAGGGTGCAGCGGTCTCCACCGACCCTCCGAGGAGGGTCTTCTGCCGGTGCGCCGCTTCAGAGAGTCGAGTCAAGTGCTCAAATAACACCAGAGGCCAGTCTCGAGAGACTGGTTCCCTTAGTAGATTTTATGGCAGAATGGAAACGTCTGCCAAATATATCGAAATGGGTGCTGCTCATCATAGAAAAGGGTTACAGAATTCAGTTCGGGTCTCGCCCGCCCAGGTTCAACGGGGTTCTTCCCACAGTGGTGACCCCCGAGCAGTCTCTGGTGATGGAACGAGAGGTTATGACACTTTTGCAAAAAGGAGCTATAGAAAGGGTTCCTCCTCCCAGCAAGCTGTCAGGCTTTTACAGCCGCTACTTCATTGTTCCAAAGAAGGATGGGGGACTACGTCCTATCATAGATTTACGTGTGCTAAATCGCTCTATACAAAAGCTAAAATTCAAGATGCTTACACTCAAACAGATTATCCCACAGATCAGGTCCGAGGACTGGTTTGTGGCGATAGACCTGAAAGATGCGTACTTTCATGTGTCCATCCATCCTTCTCACAGGAAGTTCCTCAGGTTTGCTTTCGGGGGCGAAGCCTACCAATACAGGGTTCTTCCGTTCGGCCTGTCATTATCACCCCGCACATTCACGAAGTGCGTGCACTGAGACTCCAGGGCATCTGCGTACTGAATTATATCGACGATTGGTTGATTCTAGCTCAATCAGAGCAACTAGCAGTTCAGCATCGAGATGCTGTTCTGTCCCACATGAAAAGGCTTGGGCTGAGGCTCAATGCCAAAAAGAGTGTGCTAGTTCCGGCTCAGACTACCACTTATCTAGGTGTAGTCTGGGACTCCACCACGATGCAGGCACATCTGTCCCCTGCTCGTGTGAGTTCCATCCTCGCAGCCGTGAAAGGGGTGAAATTAGGCCAGTCACTCACTGTAAAACAGTTCCAGAAACTGTTAGGTCTGATGGCAGCTGCGTCCAACGTGATACCTTTTGGCCTTCTGCACATGAGACCCTTACAGTGGTGGCTCAGGACCAGGGGGTTTTCTCCGAGGGGAAATCCTTTTCGCATGGTCAAAGTCACGCGGCGATGCCTTCATGCTCTGGCCATGTGGAAAAATCCCTGGTTCCTGTCCCAGGGACCTGTGCTGGGGACTTCTGGTCGTCGTGTAATGCTTACGACAGATGCTTCCCTCACGGGCTGGGGGGCGATCATGAGTAGTCGCTCAGCTCAGGGGTTCTGGGAGGACCATCAGCTCTCCTGGCACATAAATCGGCTGGAGATGATGGCGGTGTTTCTAGCATTGAAACACTTCCTCCCAGACCTGAGAGACCACCATGTGTTGGTCCGCACGGACAACATGTCAGTGGTCTCATACATAAACCATCAGGGGGGTCTGCGGTCTCTCCAACTATATTAATTGGCCCGTCGGATCCTCCTGTGGTCCCTAGGGAAGCTGCTCTCGTTAAGGGCAGCCTACATCCCGGGGTATCAAAACGTGGGAGCAGACGCCCTGTCGAGGCAGGGGCCGAGGCCCGGGGAGTGGAGACTCCACCCAGAAGTGGTGGATCTCATATGGAAAAATTTCGGTCAAGCGGAAGTCGACCTATTTGCTTCGGGAGAATCAACCCAGTGTCCACTCTGGTACTCCCTAACATACCCAGCACCTCTGGGTCTGGATGCCATGGTGCAGACGTGGCCGAGGCTACGTCTGTACGCATTTCCCCCGTTCGCTCTGCTCCCGGGAGTTCTGGAGAAAGTACGCCAGGAGGGGGCCAGCCTAATACTGGTAGCCCCGTTCTGGCCAATCAGGATATGGTTCTCGGATATGGTGTCCCTATTAGACGGCTCCCCAATGGAGCTTCCCCTCAGACAGGATCTCCTGTCGCAAGCGGGCGGCACGATAATACATCCTCGCCCAGAACTATGGAAGCTATGGGCCTGGCCTCTGAGGGGGCCAGGTTCATAGAAGCTGGTCTCCCAACTGAGGTTGTGGAGACCATCCTTAACTCCAGAGCTCCCTCCACGAGGAAGCTGTATTCCTATAAATGGAATTTATTTTCTACTTGGTGTAGACGAAATAATACGGACCCTGTCCACTCTTCTATAAGCTTCGTGCTAAGATTTCTCCAAGAAAAGTTCTCGGAGGGCCTATCTCCTTCAACCTTGAAGGTTTATGTTGCGGCTATCTCAGCCTATCATGCTCCTCTGGAGGGGGATTCCTCGGTAGGACAAGACCCCCTCGTTACACGCTTCCTCCGTGGTACACTGAGGTTGAGGCCTCCAGTGCGCACAAGGGTTCCGGCCTGGGACTTGGCCGTGGTATTGCAAGGGTTAGCCGAGGCTCCCTTCGAACCATTAGAGGAGGTTCCAGAAAAATTCCTCACTCTGAAAACTATTTTCTTACTTGCTATCACTTCTCTGAAGAGAATAGGAGACTTACAAGCACTTTCAGTTGCTCCGTCTTACCTGGAATTTGCCCCAGGAATGGTGAAGGCATTCCTTCATGCTAGGCCTGGCTATGTGCCGAAGGTCCCCACTAATGTCCCAGGTCCCATTGTGCTCCAGGCCTTCTATCCTCCCTTCGAGACTTTGGATCAGAAAAAAACTGAATCTGCTCTGCCCAGTGAGGGCTTTGGATGCGTATGTCCACAGAGCTGCCCTGTGGCGAAAGTCAGATCAATTATTTGTCTGTTATGGGTCCCCTAAGAAAGGGGGCCCAGCATCTAAGCAGAGGATGAGCAAGTGGGTGGTCGAGGCCATCTCACTTGCATATGAAGCGGCCGGACAGCCTTCTCCATTGAATGTCCGCGCCCACTCTACCAGGGGTATGGCGGCATCAAAGGCTCTGATGTCTGGTATCTCCATTAATGATATCTGTGATGCAGCTGGATGGTCATGCCAGCACACATTTATCAGGTTTTATAACCTTGATGTCGGCTCCACTCCGGGGTCTTCTATTCTGTCAAGCTAACATTGGCAAGTACTTGAAGCTACGGCACAGTTGGGATTGCATTCCCAATGCGTTATACGCAGCGTCGACAGTTCCCACGAAAGGGAACGTCTCAGGTTACAGATGTAACCCTGGTTCCCTGAGTAGGGAACGAGACGCTGCGTCTCCTGCCGTACCCCCAGCATACTTGCGAGTGCTTGCTTCAGACTTATCCCAGAAGCTAGCGATCTCTGCATCCGGGTATGCTTTATAGTTTCCTGGTCCGTGACGTCACCCGCCTCTGACGTCTCGCTACGCGATTGGTTAGATACATGAGTGCTTCAATGACATTATCAAGCAGAAGGTTCCCAATGCGTTATACGCAGCGTCTCGTTCCCTACTCAGGGAACCAGGGTTACATCTGTAACCTGAGACGGTTTGTGCCACAGCTGCCCTAAACTAACAGTATTGGTGATGACCAAAATCATTTTTTTATGTTTCTGTTTAATGTATTCAAAGATAGATTGCACAAAAGTTATTATGATACAATTAGAATTATATACAATTAGAAACTATTTGGAAGTCAATAACAACAAAGACTGTGGAAAAGTACATAAAAACATGCAAGCTTATATATATATATATATATATATATATATATATATATACTTTATAAAGATCTACTGGTCTTGTTATAAACCATAACATAATCTATGAAAAGATATGTCTTCATGTCCTTGAACCCATACAGTCACCCATAGTAACAAATGGGAGTCCATTCATATGGAAAAAAAGCAATTCCTTACAAAATTCATGTGGCACAGATGTGTTTGTCAGGAAATATCAGGTCACCTAGCAATGGATCACCAGACAAATCTAACATCAATATAATACAAATCTAACATTCTATGACCTCACTCAACAAACTGAATAATTGTGAATTAATTCATTAATACTAGACACTTTAAAGATAATGTGTACCAAAAATCTTTGTCACATCTTTATGTTAACTACTAACCTTTCGTTTTGGAGCTTTGATGGAGCCATCATCTACTGAAGGTGCAAACAAGAATTAAACTTCTCTGGTCATGTGACAATTTGCACTAACCATGTGAAACTGCACATATTTAATTGAGACCCTTTATTCTTTCCATATTTGCCGGAAATGCACTAAAACAGCAGTCAGTAACATTTTTAGAGCTTTATAAATGAACACTTTCTTTACAGTCACTATTGGGACCGGTGGGATTAAATGGGTTAAGCAAGCAACACAGTCATTTTTAAACAAATAGTTGAGTTAAATAAAACTACCCAGCAGGTTGGGCCAACATTTAACCCAACCGCTGGGTTAAAACAACCCATTTGCTGGGTTTGTCCATTTTCAACCCAGTGTTTTTTAGAGTGTACCTATAGAGAACATGCATACTTGTAAAATATATAGCCTTGAATGTGCTGTAGGTAGGATATGCTTTGGATTAAAATGTCTGCCAAATGAATGAATGTAGTAGCCAATTAACAGAATGAAGAAAAAAAAAAGAAAAGAAAAAAAAAACATTAATTGCATAGGTTGCATTTGTCTGCTGCAGTTGTGAAAATATATGTCCATTCTTTCCACACCATGACCTCAAGTATACATCTAGTGAGTCATTACATTCATTGGATCTGTTATACAACCTGGGAGACAATCTCAATAAATGACACACATGTAGAAGCTCCTGGTCATTAGATTATTCTCACACCCAGCCTCCTTTATTGTAGGATGTCCTGGAATGGATTCTGAAATGGATATTGAATTCTCTCCCCTGGAGATTTTAGATGAAAAAAGAGCATGGCTGGAAATCGAATCATCTAGCGAAGTGAAAATGCTGTGTAAAACTAGGATTTGTGTGAATTGCAAGAAAACATCACACACAGCACACACACACAAAGACCTTTGTGGGCCTGCACGAAGAAGTGGGGTCAAAGCTAACACAACAATTCTCAAGCTAAGATTTCGTATGTGCCATTCTTCCTTTATGGTTTAGAATAGTCTGGGCGCTGTCAACTCATATCTATTTAGTATTCAATATCAATATGTCCCCTGCGTCCATTTCCAAACCTCTGGTATTCCTCTGCCTGTAAATGTTGTTGTTAACAGGAATGATTGTTTAACATAAAAGATCCTGATTTTAATTTTAGATACTTTATTTTAATTCCATGCCCCAGACAGCATGTAAAAAGCGTGATCCAGTCAAACTAGAACATAAAGCGAAATGAACCTGAAGTGTTCTCTGAAAGAATCGATTGAGGTTAATTTTTTTTTTCTTACCTCCAGCCTTACTGCCGAATAAAACCAATTACACAGGAGCGGACTGGTTTCTATGTGACAGGCTTTGAGCAGCGAATATGAAAAGTGTGTGCATTATGTGCTTGTGTTCAAGTTCAGAATGGGGCCACTTGTCTGTGATATGAAAAGAAGGAGGAATGGGAGTGTGATCACAAGTATGCTGTGCATAACATTTTCCTTTGTTTACTCCGGACGATTTTGGCAAGAGACAAAGAGCCTCAAATAATTCAGATGAGAAAATAATTGACAGAAAAGAAATAAAATAAAACAAAACCGAACATGAGATGCTTTGGCTTCTTTTGGAACTATTTTTGTTGGCAATGGGGAAAAAACATACAAACTAGCTGGCCAAATTTTGTCTGAAATGTAGTTACTTGATATTAACTTCTTGTTTATAGAACTGTTGTATAAAAGCAATATGCTCTTGCTGGTGTGGCACTGATATACACCACCAAATAAAAGCTCAGATGGAGAAAAAAAAAAAAAAAACCTTTTCTTTCATAACCGTGTCGAGTGAATATACAGTAAGGGTGTATCGTAGAAATTAGAGTTAAAAGTACTGTCACTGCATTAACTAACCACTAAACTAACTACTGACTGTTTACTTAATAACTTGCTCACTCAAGTGGTAAATTAGACATCACTTTTGATTGGAGAATTTTAAATAATAAGAAATAAGAATAATAAGAAATGTTTCTAAAAGCAAATCAGCATATTAGAATGATTTCTGAGTAATGATGCTGAAAATTCAGCTTTGATATCACAGGAATAACTTACATTTTTAAATATTTTGAAATAGAAAACAGTTATTTTAAATGAACAATAATAGTAATAATGTTTTACATTGTTATTGTTTTTACTGTACCTTTGATCAAATAAATGCAGCCTTTTGAGCATAAAAGACTTCTTTCAAAAATATTAAATAAATTTTACCGACTCAGAACTCTTACCAAAATCCTTAGTAAGCCAGTTTTTGGAGATTTAGGTTATGTCTGCATCCCTCATTACAAAGGATTTGTTGACTAAAGAAAAAAAAAAAGTTAAGTGATTATATACCCTATATAATCATTCTTATTAAAGCTCATTCTGATTAGGGGGCTTTTACAGAGCACTCGCGCCAAAAGCGCATGCCTATCCACCTTATTTTTTACAGTTTACTGCACTTTGATATTCTTCTCGTTATTTTCCTAGCGACTAATAAATAGGAAGTCTCGCACATTCACAGAAAACACCTTATTTCTGCATTGAAAAATAAGGTGGATAAACTAAACACATAATACGCATGTGCAAGACGTCACCGTTTTCACAGATTCGCGTTTTTGCAGTTTACATGGAGATGATAATGGTATCGCTTTCAAAAACCTGTTTTCAAAAGTTTGTGTTGTCAGGCCACCAAAACGCCATTGTCGTGTACATGAACGGCCAAAACGCATAAAAAGTTTCCATTTTTAGTTGAAAACGGCGTCGTGTAAATAGCCCCTAATTGTCTGTGACTATATAGTCTTTCAGGGTTACTTTATAAGTATTCACACTTGTTTGTATGTAAAGTGTACACATATATTTTTAAATGTATATCTATCACTGTTTTGCCAGGCTCCACAGTCACCCAACGCTCACAATCTCCTGAGTATTAACCAGTCACACCTGTTCCCAATCATCTCGCCAATCTCCAGCACTATAAGAGCACACACACACTTCTCACTTCCTCACTGTCTGGTCTCCAATGTGGATGACGCCTCAAAACCTGAAAGACTCTTACCTGTTCTCCAGTGACCATTACCTTTGTGACTCTTCCTCGATCTCCAGTGTCTCCCTCGTGTTCTCCAGCAACTCCTTTGATCCCTCGCCATACTTGCCTGCTCCACTTACCTCTCCCCAGCTCCTGGAATCCACCAATCTCTATTCAGGGAAGTGTACTCAACATTCAGTCTATCAATTCCTGTGCTCCCTCAAGAAACCTCGTAAAAGAGAAAAGACTGAAAGAACAGAATCAATGTATTGGGGAATACGATCAGCAATCACATGAACTAAATTCAAACTTTCATCACTTGCATAAGCGCCATGACTATGTCAGAGCTTATTCACTAAACATTAAGCCACAGCTCTGACCTCACACAGATAAAAGAAATATTTTATTTTCTTCAATTGTGAAAGTTTATATGTAATTTCACAATAAACTGTTAATTTTTTAAATTAGACTGGTTATGTATAGTACCACAGGTTAGTGCTAATGTACAGTTTGAATTAAAAATTGACTCATGGAAGTAGGAATGATTAAGAACATGTAAGCACTTCTGTCTCCTTCATCAAACAAGTTGATGTTGTGTTACATTGCATAATCACCTCTTTATGTCCTCTTATGCCTAATGTGTATCTGTTATTGCCACCTTTTATCATTTTCCATTTCCCGGCACAGGCAAGGACAAACACTGAGGGATATATCTAAGCATTGGCATTGGCTTACTCATCAAAAGCCACTGGGTAATCAATAAATGAAGCACAGCCAGAATTACAGATGACGTTACAATGTGTCTTCAGTTTATTTATACAACTGTAGTTATCTCACCTTTACTAATGTCTTTTGACTTGGACGCTTCCAAACAGCAGATTAACACCGGCCTAGCAACATTAACACCTGGTCTTGCTATACATACAGTGTTTAGCCACCAAGTCAAATATGTAAATAACTGAAGTACTGTGGTTGGCATTGAGATGGCCAGTCTGCAAGCGTGATGAGTGGGGTTTTCCAATTTCATCCTTCCACAAACTCGCACACTTGACATTTCTCTGATCCAATCCCAGAGACATCTTTGAAAAGCATAAAGCCTTGCAGAGACTGTTTCTGTTTCCACCTCATTGATTTGGAAAACGACAGAGATGAATGCAGCAGGGTAATTAACAGATTTGCAAGAAGCATTGTAAAGACAGCCAATGAAAGTCTTCTGGCTTATTATCTATAAGTAGATTGGAACTAGTACTGAGGAATTTAAAATGTGCCATTTTGCACTTCAGCAAAACCTCTCAGAACAGAACTGCTGTGGCAAAAGGCAACTCGAGGAAAACAATTTGGTAATTTACAGAACATTTGTAAACATTTTACAAGTAGCATGTTCCAAATAAATACGTTTAAATGGTCTTATATCTGGGAAAAAAAAAAAAAAAAATCTAAATAAAGATAAGTAATAAAGATCTCCATAAATTCAATGTTGTATTTTAATGACATCCAAAAGGCACAAGAAACAAAATCCAATATAATATACATTATTTTGTGTCAGATGAATGTTGCTGTCATATCTGTATTCTGTAATAATAATAATATGTTGTTGTTGTTATTGTAAGATACTGATATGACAGCATTGTGCTACATTTTCAGCAAGTTTATTTAACTAAAATAATAATAAATTAAAGTAAATAATAAAGATTACTATTATTAATATTATTATTTGTGTTAGCTTAAAGTTTAAATGTCATATTTGTATCTTGTAGTAGTAATAATAATGTTGATGTTGTAAGATACTGAGTTGACAGTATTGTGCTTCTCTTTCATCAAATACAATAAAATAATGAAGTAAATAGGAAATATAATTATTATTATTATCATTAAGAAGGTTTAACACTAGCCCTCTCTCATTACTAATGCTTGTAGCCATAGAAACCTAGAGCCTACTGGGACATACATAAAATGGAGGACAACCAAACTGTGATGGATAGTTTTGTATTTATGCATTTATTTATCCATATGTTTCCATTCATTGAGTAAACAATAATATGATGCCTGCAGTGTGTATTTGCCTTTGTGGGATTTTGGTAAACAACTGCACAGCTGTATACTTAATGCACACTCACACAAGCCCAGACTCACACCCGAAAACAGACACACATCCACATGGTCACATTCTTATCGTATGTAAATGCATGCAAGATTGTCTGCAAACAAACACTGTCTGATCCCTGACGTTATTCTTAGTATCAACCATGAAATGGAACTGCTTCCAAAACTGAAAATATGCTTTTTTTTTCACATAAAAGAAAGAGGAAACTGCTGTCTGTCAGCAAAAGCTGTCTTTCAAAGCATCTAGGATATTCTTTGCTAAAGAACCGAATGGGTATGCATAGATCTATATTAAATTTTTGTCTAGTACTCCAAAGGCTGCCCTAACTTTAACCTTCATGGCTTACATTAATGTTAAAGGTAGGGTAGGCAATTTCAGAGAGGCTAACAATAGCAAGCTAGCTTTGAAAGCATGAGATCCAACCCTCCCTTCAGAGCGCTCTCCAAAGCCACACCTCCTTCAAAATACATGAACGCAAACATGCAGTCTGCACAGCATCACGAGAGACGGCGTTAAATTACCTCATGTCTCAAACCACATAACATTGCAATAATAATGAACGTAAACATCTTACAGAGCTCTTACTTGTACCTCCTAACTGCTGCAGATTCATTTCGGCATTGATAGTGTTGACAAAGACACAAATAAATCCGAGTCTGGGGACGTGAACAGCTCCGGGTAGAACGCCATGTGTCATCTCATAATTACAGTTATGACATGGCGTGAATGCAGCATAAGCTCGTTGTTTTGGTTCAGGAGGAAATGTAATAGGCAGCTGTTTGTAAGTCACTTTGGATAAAAGCACCTGCTATAAATGATTAAATGTATATGTAGGCAGCTGCTGTTTGTTTTTGGTGCTCGGTGCACCGTGGCTGCATTTAACTCCAATTATAGACATACACTCGCAAACTTCACTAAGCACTTCCCCTCAGGGGAATCCCACTGCCATTTGAAGTGCGTTCAACTTCATCAAGTGGATGAGGAAAGTTTATTTGGACAGACCCTTAACCCTCGATTTTGACTGAGGGAGTGAGTCAACTCAACATGTACACTTCAGACAGATCCATAGATCACAATGCACCATGATTGTGACGTCAGAGCAGATCGTGCTCACACAATCAATGATAGTGGAGTAATTTTGACATTTAAAGGATTAAGGATTAAGACGAGGAATAAGGGTCTTATCTAGCGAAACGATCGGTCATTTTCTAAAAAAATAAAAATGTATACATTTTAACCACAAATGCTCGTCTTGCACTAGTTCTGCGATCCACATGCATGACATAATCATGTTACAAAGGTTATGCGTGATGTAGGCGGAAGTACAGATCCAATGTCTACAAAGCAAACGTGCAAAGATTAAGCCAAAAGCCCTTTACAAAAAAAGGTAAAACAACGATTTCGAATGATTTTGAAGTTGGAGGAGAAAATTAGATGTTTTTCACCCTACCGCGGTACTTCCACCTACGTCACGCATGACCTTTCAACGTAATGCGTGGCGCATCGTAGAGCAGTGCAAGACAAGCATTTGTGGTTAAAAGGTATATAATAGGTATATATATGTATATAAAAATGACCGATCGTTTCGCTAGACAAGACCCTTATTCCTCGCCTGGGATCGCGTAGAGCCCTTTAAAGGTGCACTGAAACTGCAATTTGGACCTTTCACCTGTTGAGCCCCACTGAAGTCCACTACATGGAGAAGAATCCTGGAATGTTTTCCTCAAAAACCTTAATTTAAAGAAGGAAAGACATGAATATCTTGTATGACATGGGGGTGAGTAAATTATCAGGAAATTTTCATTCAGAAGTGAACTAATCCTTTAACCACATTTAATACTTGTGGCTACCTTAAGCGGACTGTTTTTTAAAACACAGTTATAGTTTATTGTATTGTTATCCACTAATATATTAATATTTAATATTTGTTTATATTTAATTTTTAACAGCCCAAGCATACAGGCCTACAGAATGGTGCATAAACAAATTTGTAAGGAAAAAAAAATATATATATATATATGTATATATATATATATATAATTATAAATAAAGCTCCATATCGGATACAAACAAGTGATAAAGCGCTGTTTAAACACATTGAAAGGATTCCGCCAGTAGTGGGCACTCATGCAATGTAAGCAATAACTTATGTCTGAGTGAATGAGATGGAGGGAAGTTAGCGAGGGAACGGCATAAAAAAATTGGACTTAAACGCAGCCTCTGCATAGCCTTTCAGAACCCGCTGATGACATGTGATGTCTGCGCGAGCAGGGTGCGCAGAGGAATGGAAATATATATGTTGACGAACATTTTTGTCATGAGACTTCCACAGAGGATATATGTACGTGTTTTAATATTTAGACCACTTTTATTATTATCAGGATGTGAAGAGAGTTCTAACCAGAATAACAATAAGTGTTTATAAAACAAATTGCCTACCCTACCTTTAACCTTTGTTATAAAAAAAAAAATAAATAAAAAAAAAATCAAATCTGTCTTATTGACTTCTGCAATAAAAATGTAATATTGTTTTGTTCCTAATATGATGCTAAATGGGATACAACAGTGAATACTTTGATGACCAGCCACACCAGCAATTTATTCTTGCTGGTTTATTTTCCTCATAGAGAAGAGTAAATATAGTCCACGCTCACAGAAATTGACAGAGCATCATATTTAATGCTGAGACAGGGAATTGTTTCTTGCTTTGCCTCACAGTTGATCACTGGGTTGTAACAGCTGTTGCCCTTAGGGAACCACAGACACATAAGAACAACACAAGTACAATATAATAGGAGTGGTGGTGACTATTCCCAAAAGAAATGTAGTAGAGATGGGTAACTGTTTGATAACTGTGATTTTTTTTTTTTTTTTTTTTTTGTATTAATGTGTGCACTCTTAAAAAAAGGTTCAATGGGGTTCTATATAGATCCCTAGGGTTCTTGACTCAACTATATAAGGAATGATTGCACAATATGTTCATGTTTAATGGGTTATTTCCTTTTTTTTTTTTTTTTTTTTTTTTTTTTGTTTAGTGATAAAGTATGTTTAAGAGCTGTTTAAATAAAATAAAATAAATTTAAATCAAAAAAGAATTAAAACAAAATTAATTTAAAGGATTAGTTCACTTTCAAATGAAAATTACCCCAAGCTTTACTCACCCTCAAGCCATCCTAGGTGTATATGACTTTCTTCTTTCTGATTAAAATAAGAGATATATTAATAAATATCCTGATGCATCCGAGCTTTATAATGGCAGTGAGCGGGATCGATGAGTATGAGCTGAAGAAATTACCTCCATCCACATCCATCCATCATAAACGTACTCCACATGGCTCCGGGGGGTTAATAAAGGCCTTCTGAAGCAAAGCGATGCATCTGTGTAAAAAAACAAAAAAAAAACAAAAAAAAAACATATTTAACAAGTTATGAAGTAAAATATCTAGCTTCTGCCAGACCGCCTTCCGTATTCTACTTACGAAGAAAGTGTAAATCTCTTGCAGTTCAAAAAGCTTACGCTACGTCCTATGCCTTCCATATTCAACTTGAGGAAAAAGCTTAACTGACGCGACGCCAGTTCCGTTTTTTTTTTTTTTTTTTTTATAATTTGAATACGGAAGGTGGTCTGGCAGAAGCTAGATATTTTACTTCATAGCTTGTTAAATATAGATTTTTTTTTTTTTTTTTTACACATATGCACCCGGAGCCGTGTGGAGTACGTTTATGATGGATGGATGTGGATGGAGGTAATATCTTCAGCTCATACTCATTGATCCCGCTCACTGCCATTATAAAGCTCAGATGCGTCAGGATATTTATTAATATTTCTCCCATTGTGTTCATCAGAAAGAAGAAAGTCATATACACCTAGGATGGCTTGAGGGTGAATAAAGCTTGGGGAAATTTTTATTTGAAATTTAACTAATCCTTTAAATCCATTAAAATGATCCCATGATGGAACCCCTAAAAGGTATATTGACATTTAATATATATATATATATATATATATATATATATGAAGCACCTGATAGAACCACTTAAGTTTCTGTATATAACCTTTTTCTTATAAGTGTGTGTGTGTGTGTGTTGGTCTGTAAAAGCATATTGTCTTCAAGCATATTGTGTATTTGGTGTCTATTTGCATTTTCGTACTCAACCTCACTGCTTGTTCCTAATTGGAAATGGTGAGGTGACAAAGTGAGGCTGGTGACAATATAAATCATACACATGTAGCACCTTGAGTCGTGATTCATTGAACCCAGCATGTGTCAACAGCAGCATCTCTGAACACATGTGCACTGTAGTTATATATTACAAAACCTTCAGACGGGCACAGCTGACATGCTCCTTCCACTTAATATCACCAACCTTGTAGAGGAACAACAAAAGTCCTGAAAATCAAACCTTCAGACCTTTTGATAAATGTTACAACACATTTCAATGTCAAGAATCAGACAGCTTTTCAGACCAGGAATAAAACAGACAAGACAAATGATTAGTGCACGCCTGGAGACAGTCGAGTTGTCTTGTCTGTTGTATACTATTATAAGATTGTTGCAACAGATGACTTTTATTTGACTTACAATTACTGTATATCATGCAGTATAGTTAATTATGATTTATTTTAGTTTAACAGAAAAGGCACTAGCAAACAAAAAATGTCTCATTATAGGACACTGTACTATATTAGGTGAAGGTCAGGCTAAACAGACAAAACCCCACATCTGGCTTAAATTAGGGAGACCATACAGTATATGTGTTGTTGTTCCACTAACGTGTATGTGTGTGTGTTTACTCATCCTTAATGTACTGTATGTCATTCAGAACCTTTATGACCTTCTTCTATGGAATAGAAACAAAAACATAAAGATATTTCAAATAATACTGTTCTGGGTAGCATTTCCCAAAAACATTGTGAGCCAAATTTGATCGTAGCTCCATTGGTGGATCAACTTAAGCTTACGATGCTTTTGGGAAATGCAGCCCAGGTTATCATTGACTTCACAGACAGACAGACAGACACACACACACACACACACACACACAAAATTGACATTTCCCAAAATATCTTCTTCTATGTTCCACAGACTGTAAAGTGTTGTAAAACATTGCATTTTATTGGCTTCAATATTTAATAATAAATGATTGTATTAATTATTAAAATGTAATGTATTATAGTATAGTAGTTTATGTAACATATGTTCCTTAAATTTTTGAGCAAGTGTAAAGAAAGATTATCCAATAATACATGGAGACAGTTAAATAATAAACAGCTTTATTTATTTAACAGATAATTTTGTAATTATATTTTATAATTTTGTTTAATGTAATTTTTTTTTTTTTCTCTTTACATCTAGTGGTGTAATTATAACACATTTGATTCTGAATAACTGGGCCTGGATAAATATGCAACTCAGAATCTTTTGGGAGACTAGCTGTGAGAGTTATGATTCATAATGACAAACAGTTTTAATATTAGTATAAATATAAATAAATATATAAAGTACAAGTATAAATATTCATGTTCAAGATGCCACTTTTTAGAACACTTGTAGACAGATTATCATTTCTGAGATCATGCCAGCTTTCAGAAATGAAAAGATATTTGAATTCTTTAAGTCACAAAAACTTTACCCAAGAGATCAAAGGTAGCCATGTGTTTTAATGAGTATATCACCATTGATAAATACTCTCTAAATGCTTAAAACAAAGATGAGAAACAAAGATGAGGATAGCCTTTCAACAGTTTTGTATCAGGGTATCTTTGTATCAAATATCTTTGTATCAGATTTGACTTTTCTTCTTCTTCTTCTTCTTTTTACATATGTAAACATATTTTTGATATCTTTCTTGTCTTCTGCTCTAGTAACAATGCATGGTTTCACGAGTAATTGCTGTATGCAGAACACATTATCACTTGTATATCAATATAAACTATTTTTTCAAATAAGCTACATGTACTGCCTTTACTCGAACAGAAGGAGCTATAGGAATGCGACCACCTTCCAAAACTGCTGAATATGAGAATCATGTCTTTGAGCCTGAGTGCAGTGGTTGTTTTTGCTTACCCTCACACTACATTTGCATGTGATATTTACTCTCAAGTTGCACTAGTCTGCTCAGATCAGAAGATTCACATATTTACATGCTTTTGATTTCCTCCTTTTTCATATTTTACTTGCTATTGATTAATATTACCCTGTGAAAGAAAAACCCATCTATGAAGTTGTCTAACATGATAAATGGGGCCATGTTAGCATGAGAGATGGGAAATGCAAATGATTGATCTATTTAGTGTGTGGATGTCTGGGTAGGGAAATACTATGTGTGCGTGTGGGGAATATCCATATCTTCCAAGACAGGAAATTCTGATCCCCCATGTGCCCTTGCCCAAGCAAGCATTTTACAACAGGGAATTAAATCTCAACTCAGGCCACCTGGGTGTGAAACAATATAGTACATTGCAGAGATAAACATGTCTTTTCTTTGAAACGGGGGCGTGGGGTTTAGGGAGTTCAGAATAATTCATATTCAGCAGATGAAACAACAATCAAGAGCTTCATTAAATGAGTACGTCGCTGTAAATTCTTTAAGTCAGTCTGCTATCTCTTAGATCTCTTGTTTTAGAAAACCACATTGAACAGTAAATCTATGTGTCCCTGCCAATGAGAGCATGTGAGATTGTGGACTGCTGAAAAGGCAGCCAGTCATCGCCATCTCAAAAGGAGTTGTAATACAAACATGGAAATAAAGTCTGTTGTGAATGGTAATAAACAATTTTCTAAAGTTTTTAAAGTTTAATTTTCCATGCTGTATTTAAAAAAAAATAAATAAATAAAGGGGTAATAAACTGCTTTTTTATTTTATTTTATAATGTTCTTTGAGGTCCACTTAATTATATTTGATATATTATGTTTGATTTTTACATAAAAAAAAAAAAAAAAACAAAAAAAAAAACATCCTAATTTGGATGTAAAATTTTCTAAGCTGTATTTGACCCTCTCTCTGAAACACTCAGTTTTAGGCATGCCGCATGCATAGTAAACACCCACTGCTATGACTGGGTAACAGTTTTTGCATATTAAAATCATTGTCAACATCCCCACTACATGTGTGGGATTTTTTTGAAAACTTCCAATGTTCACCACACATGTTTGATCCCGAATCAGAAGACAAACCTACACATCAAATACCAAGAATCAGTAGCGGCTCCTGACCGTACATTTAGGCAGGGCAGATTCTGGGTCTTAGCGCTATGCTTATGATAGGCTAAACATTTTTTGTAAGCTTTATATTCTAATCGCTGAACGCATGCAGAGTGCTTTTGGCAGAGGTTGCATTATTCAGCCTGAGGGTGGCGCTCTAATGTTGATTGACAGTCTTTAAGTACACACAACGCAAGTCAAGTCACCTTTATTTATATAGCGCTTTTTACAATGCAGATTGTGTCAAAGCAGCTTTACAGTGATAACTGGTCTATAATTTTGGCTGCACAGCAGCTCTTAAAGAAAATGGTGTCATTGTCCAGCTTAAGTAAATTCAGTATTGATTCATTCCATTGTAAGAATCAATAGTTATTAATTTAATTAATTTATCTATATCAGCACTGGAGTAAACAATGATGTCATCATCCAGCTCAGTTCAGTTCGCAAACAAGGGTATCGATGCAGGCAGATCAAAACATTGTTGAATATCAAATGTCAAATGTCCCCAACTAAGCAAGCCAAAGGCGACGGTGGCAAGGAACCCAAACTCCAACAGGTGACATCAGGCGGCAAACAGGTGTTAAAATGTAGAAAAAAACCTTGGGAGAAGCCAGGCTCAGTCGGGGGGCCAGTTCTCCTCTGGCCAACAGCTAACAGTGCATGATTATGATTCAGGCAGCTTTCATAAGTCCAACTGGGATCGCAACAGTCAAAGTATTTATTCCAGTTCCATCTAGTTGAGGATCATATTCATCACGCCGGTATGGGACGTTTTGTTGAGGATATGTGCCACTGGCTATCGTGTCGATGAGGCCTTCACAGGGGATGATCTAGTTGACACAATCTCTGCTGACACTTCAGAGCTGTGTTGTCGTCATGTCTAGGTGCAGGTCCTCAATCTCACCTGGATACGGCCCGGATCCGGCTGACTACGGTAAACCTCGGAATAAACAGAGAGACTAATATTAGTGTAGATGCCATTCTTCTTCTGATGTAACGAGTACATCTTGTGTTATAGGAAGTGTTGCCGGCTCCGGCTGACCTAATTTATGCAGCCTAACAGCCTAACTTTAACGGATTTGAAAACATAAATTGATAATGTGCAGTGGTGGACGAAGTACACAAATCAAGTACTTGAGTAAAAGTACAGATACGTATTATAAAATATTATTCAAGTGAAAGTATTTAGTGCTCCATTTTAATTTTACTTGAGTGAAAGTACAAAAATACTTCATTTTTAATGTACTTAAGTAAAAAAGTACTAATTGATGAATGTTTATTTTGTAATTTTATATACGCCACTTATATAATTTAATTTTATATTATATATTTTATATAATCCTATTGCTCAAAATAATTGTCAAATAGCCAGCGCTAGTCAGTATGGATGGAAGATTAGTGGATGCAGATACATAATATGTAATGTGTGTTGACAAACAATAAAAACAGACGAAACATATAGGGCTAAATACATAACATTTTAAGAAATTGCTAAAGCAGCGGGGAAGATGAACGTGCATGTGTTATTTTAATTTGTGTTAGAGTTGCACGATTCTGGATAAAATGAGAATCAAGATTTTTTTGTTTGTTTGTTTTTGTTTCAAATAGAGATCATAATTCTCCTACAATTCTGAACATTCAACTAAACAAAGTAGCATATAATTATTTACTAGAGGACAAAATATTAATTGCTGCAGTCTATTTAAAAAAAAAAAAAAAATGGGTTTGAATGAATGATTTAATGACTCCCTCATAACTACTTCACTTTCATTACTGGATGAATCAATGTTTTTGAACAAATCTTTTAAATGAATCATTCAATGTCAAATACATTTCAAGTCACTTGTCGCCTCCTAGTGCCGTAACGATGTAATCGATACAACCGTTTTTTTGAAGCACTAAGTTAGTTTTAAAATGTGATTTGATCTGTTTGAATCGAGATCGTGATCTGTAGACACATTGATGTGGACGTGTCCGCATTAAAGCATTTCAGTGGGCTTAAACAGATCGCCCTTTACAGCAGATTTAGTTCAAAAACAACTGACAGTTGTGACCTAAATATGATTTTCAGTTACAATAATTAATCCTAAAATTCAACATTAGTAGGCTGACTTACTATGGGATTACGTTTCTGCCACAATTCTGCGCGTGCAAGATCATATTTTGAGCGCGCAAAAAGGCATTTCGCACGCGCGTTTTGCGAAGAAATGTTCGTCTCGCAAATAAAAAAGGATTTTCAGTTACAATAAATGATGTTTTATTAACAAAATTCGGGAGGAGCAACGTTCAAATAATCTGACTAATCATCACGTCATTTCAGCCAGCTGTTAGCAATCAGTAATCAACATATCTACCCAATCAGCATGAGTGAAAGCATATATATAGACCAGTGGCATGCAGTGGTGTTCTGAAATGAGGAGGCACATTTTTTAATTTGTAAATGTAAATTCATGTGCATTACTCTTAACGTTGACACATCTTCCTTGTTAAATGAACATTACTTTACATTACATCAAAAAATAAAAAAATAAACCAAATACAATTCTATTTTGTAATTTTACATTAACAATGTATTATAATAATTGTTCTATTTATCAAAACCAAGTCAATCTCATCAAGTTAGTGTTTTAAGCATTTCTACATTCATTCCAAAATAATAACTAAAGGCTGTAACAATTTAAACAAAATATTTTATTTATGTATTGATGTTTTTCTTTTAATAGTCAACTTAGGCTATTTTGGATCATCAGTCATGCTCCGTAAACACCGTCTGTCACAGACACAAATTGTATTTTTAATTTCACCAAGCTGATTGCACTAAAAAAAAACGCAGTCATCATGCTTTCAATCCATTTCAAGTTTGATTTTGACGTGACATAAAGCGGTGATATCTAACTGGGTGATCTGTTTATTTACTTTTCAATTAGTCTTCCCATTGACGCCATCATTTGTTCATTCAAACTGACGCATGGAACGTGCACGTCAACAAGAGGCGGGATTTATAGCACAAACCAATCAAATCCAATCATAACCAATTACATCCAATCATAGAGTCATCATGGAGACATTGCCTCCTCTCACGTGACTTTCCCCCATTCATTCTCAATTATCCCCCACAAAACCCACCGCACACCGGGGGTCTAATGGTTTTCTATAGTTTTCTATGAGAGCAAAGGGAGGCATGCCTCCTGCTGTAACTTTACCTGCGGGTGTCGCTGTTGGGCAGTGTTACTTTAGAAATACGAGTAACTTGCGCTCTTTTTAATGTCATAATTTGTAATATTTGTGTTGTTTTATATGTAATATGGATTAATTTCTCATCCTATTTTTTGAGGAGGCACTGCCTCCCTTGCCTCCTTGGAGGAAACGCCCCTGATATAGACACAGTCGACTCACCCATATTCCTCGACAGTTTTACAGCATTTGGTCTGCCAAATCGTTGCAATGTCCAAAATCCAACTCTTCCCTTCCGACGATGAGTCCCTCATCTCCCAGGAATCTTCACCTCATTCATCCCACGTCAGGAGTACCCGCGCTCCACCGGATGTCATTTCTGAATCCCCGGAGCCACCACGTGGACGTCAGCCCATTCGGGTACTCCACGACGCCGAGGATTACCCTCGCCTCCTCCAACAAGACACCAACCAGCATCTCCAGTGTCTTCTTACGCTTCGGCCCATCCGACAATTCCTGCAATAGAGAAATGGACAGTAGTAAGTCTAAGACAAGCGCTCATCAGCGCAGATGTTCATTTCTCTAGGAGAATGACTAAAGCACAGTTATACACATATATATCTGTATGTGTCCCTTAAATCTACCCTCCCTTCTCCCAAATCCACTTCTCCCTCCAAAAACGCTAAAGCGAACACGAGTTGCAAAGCCCCGTCTTTGCGTCCACAGAAAACACCGTCTCCTTCGCTCGCAAGACCGGGCCTTCCTCGTGCTTCAGGCCGTGGCAGCAAGCCTTCAGCAAGTTTGGGCCGTGCCCCAGACTCCGCGGCTGCCAGGCCTAACTATCCTCTTCCTTCCGCTCTGCCCGCAGGCAGTTCCTTTAACGTGAGTATGACTCAGTTAGAAACACAGGCCCAGTCGTTGCAACTTTTTTCTCACGCTGTCTCTAATCCTCCTCCCTGTCCGTGACCTGCAGCCCCATCATCAGGCCCTAGCGCGAGGCTGCCTCCGCTAGCAGCGCAGGCCCAGACGCACTATTTTCCTTCTCAGCCTACCTCATTTTCTAACATCTTCGTTCCCCCACAGGCTCCAGGGGCCGACCCAAGCGTGCCGCTAATAGCACCGGCCCAGACGCCTTATTTTTCTTCCCAGCTTCCTTCATTTCCTAACATTTTCGCTCCTCCCCAAGCCTCAGGGGCCGACCCGAGCGTGAGGCTGCCTCCGCTGACGGCTTCGGTCCCGGCTTCTCTTTCTCCTAATACTATCCCCAAACAAAAACTCCCTTCACCCTGTCCTCCGCAACATTGATGCCCATCCCACCAAATGCAACAACTTTGGAACCTACTCCAGTTGCCAACAACATCAGGAGACAGATTCTCTCAGGTGCAGATGTTGATCTATCTTCCTTATTATCTCTACTTCCTCCATCCGTCTCAGACCGCCAAATTGAAGTAGGTGACTTTTCAGTTACCTTAAAGAATTCAGCTGTTAATCCATCTCACCTCCTTTCACCGAATTCTCCATCGCTTTTAATCGCTACAGCGAAATTATATGCAGCGTATTTCCCCACAGGAGACGAGAGCTGAGCGATTATCTCGCGATAATTGCTGAGCTCGCATTATCTTACGGAGGTTCTCATTTCTACACGTACCACAAGCTGTTTTCAGCAAAATGCGCCGTGCGCGTTTCCCAGTGGAACCAGTGCCCTTAGTGAGGTGCTCTGGACACAGAGCTTCACAACAGAGTATTCTTGGGCTGCCGTAATATCTCTTGTGCAGTCTGCAGATCACTCGCTCACTCCACCATATTATGTCCTCTGGTTAATCCTTCAATTCCCCCTTGCCCAGTTCCATCACAGGAAAGATCGACTAGTTACGTCCCACGACCAGCAAATTTCTACACTTCAACAAAGGATTTTAAGAAAATCACGTTCAACTCCCGCGATCAAGTTTGCATTAATTTCAACTCGTGGGGATGCGCACGACAACGGTGCCGCTTCCTGCACATCTGCAATTACTGTGGCAGCGCTCATTGCCGCACCATATGCCCTGTAAAAAGATCACAAAATAAAAATTAAAAAAATTACTTGTCGACTCCTGTGAATATTTCTCGTCTGTCTGCCGAATTGTCTCACCACCCTGACACTAACTTTACAGAGTATTTACTGTCTGGTCTCGAGCACGGTTTCAAACCCGGAGTGGAAAGCCTCCCCACTTAAAATATAATTTGCGATAATCTTCAGTCTGCCCTCGCTGAACCTGACACAGTGAGCAACTTAATCAAAAAAGAAGTAGAATCAGGCTTCATGATCGGCCCTTTTGCCATGCCCCCTTTCGATTTTTTCTGTATCAGCCCTATTGGAGTGGCTACCAGAAAATGTTCAGGTAAAAAACGCTTAATAATCGATCTCTCAGCCCCGCATTCCCCCGAATTCGCCTTTTCCAAGCATAAACAGCCTTATCTCTCTCGAAGAATTTTCTCTTCATTACCACAACATTGACCAAGCAATAACATTGATTAAAAACGCCGGCCGCAGCGCCTGGCTCGCAAAAGTCGACATCACTTCTGCATTCAAAGTGATGCCCATCCACCCGGACTCATGGCACTTATTTGGTATACGCTGGCACGAAAAATTTTATTTCGCCGTGCACTTAACTTTTGGATGCAAAAGCAGCCCTAAGATTTTCGACATGCTATCAGAAGCTATTTGCTGGATCTTATCTAACAACTATTCAATTCCTTACGTGATTCACCTGCTTGACGATTTCCTAATCATCTCGCCTCCCGAAGCCATTCCAGCCGCACATCTTCTCACAGTCCAAAAGGCTTTCGCTGAGCTCGGGATTTCAATCCCCCAAGATAAAACCTTGGGTCTAGCCACAGCCACTAAACTCCCATCTGACCCACTTTTTCGTCGATGATTCCAACCGCCCTGTCACACGTTTTTGGTTCCAAAAACACCTTAAATCCATCTTGATTCAATCCGGCATCCAAGCAGACCACTTTTCCAGTCATTCGTTCCGCATAGGAGCAGCAACTACAGCTGCCCAAAAAGGCCTTTCCCAGCATCAGATCCAAACATTGGGTCGCTGGTCATCAGAAGCTTTTAAGAACTACATCCAATCAAATCGCATCCATATTAAAGAAGCCCAACGAACACTTATCAGCTAGATTTTCAGCTCCAGCCTCGTTCTCTCACCCGCAACCCCACCACATCCAACTCAGCTAATACCATCATTCCAACAAAATGGGAATTTTCTTTCTCCACTGCCGCAGCAGTGATGTTCCCTCGGCTCCCGCAGGAGCTCAGCTCTTCTGACAAATTTTCTCCACTGGCGCAGCAGTGATGTCGCCTCGGCTTCCGCAGGAGCCCAGTTCTTCTGGCTATTCTCTCCACTGCCGCAGCAGTGATGTTCCCTCGGCTCCCGCAGGAGCTCAGCTCTTCTGACTAATTTTCTCCACTGCCGCAGCAGTGATGTCGCCTCGGCTCCCGCAGGAGCTCAGTTCTTCTGGCATATTTCTCCACTGGCGCAGTGATGTTGCCTCGGCTCCCGCAGGAGCTCAGTTCTTCTGGCCAATTTCTCCACTGCCGCAGCAGTGATGTCGCCTCGGCTCCCGCAGGAGCTCGGCTCCCGCAGGAGCTCAGCTCCTCTGGCTTTTCTCTCCACTGCCGCAGCAGTGATGTTACCTCGGCTCCCGCAGGAGCTCAGCCCTGTCTAAACTCGTCTTCACTGCCGCAGCAGTAATGTTTTCATCCAATATGACGAGAACTCTCCCAGCCCTTCAAACTAACCCTCCAAACAGCACAATCAGCCTATGCAATGCAATTTTTGGGGGCCATCAGTAATGTTTCCGGCTGCTGTCCTGCATTGGTTTGCAATTTTTGGGGAGTACTCTGGGTTCGGGCCAAATACCGAGCTCGGAGCCCTCTCCTCGGACAGCACACCAAATACGCATACTATTACGCATACTATTTACTATCTGATTATTTGTAAGTGTGAACTCGTGAAATGATGTTTTATTAACAAAATTCGGGAGGAGCAACGTTCAAATAATCTGACTAATCATCACGTCATTTCAGCCAGCTGTTAGCAATCAGTAATCAACATATCTACCCAATCAGCATGAGTGAAAGCATATATATAGACACAGTCGACTCACCCATATTCCTCGACAGTTTTACAGCATCCCTCCACCACCCCGTGTCCTCACACTTGCCTGGTTACTTTCCTAACCAGAATACGGGGGGAGTACTCTGGGTTCAGGCCAAATACCGAGCTCAGAGCCCTCTCCTCGGACAGCACGCCAAATACGTATACTATTACGCATACTATTTACTATCTGATTATTTGTATGTGTGAACTCGTGAATTAATCCTAAAATTCAACATTAGTAGGCTGACTTACGTTTCGCCATCAGTCGTGCGTGCACTCAGAGGATCCCCAGTTTTTGGCTAATTTTCAGTCAAGACAGTGAAATTCAGTTCACTGGAGACTCGCTCTGAACGCATCATTAAACCGCTGATTTGTTGACTCGAGAACAGCTGCAATACGATCAGTCCAATTTGCGAATGAATTGTTGATGTGATTTGTAAACCGATTTAACAGGATGATTGAAAAGAATCAGTTTGTGCACGAATCAGACGCCGCTTTTGCGTCTCTGAGCATGTGATGATTTCTTCATTTTAAAATAGTGAGTAACGATATGTTTTATGAAATGTAGCAGAGTAAAACGTACAATTATGAATTAACCACCTTGTAAAATACGTACGAATTGGTCGTGAGATAGCGTTGTTAAAAACACATGCACAAAAACAGCATGTTTTTGCATGCACTCAAAAATGGTATTTACAACATGATATAATACATGATCTGTGAGGTATTTTGAGCTGAAACTTCACAGACACATTCTGGTGACACCTGAGACTTAAATTACATCTTGAAAAAAGGGACATAACAGATCCCCTTTAATATATGCTGCTCACTTTACGACTTAAAATAGTCTAGAAAATCCGGAAAAAGAAAAAAAAAAAAAAAAAAAAAAAAAAACCTTTAAAGGGATCATTTAAAAAAAAAAAAAAAAAAAAAGAAAAAAATGAAAATTCTGACGGAATTTACCCACCCTCATATTGTTCCAGACTTTTCTTTCTTTCTTTCTTTCTTTCATTTTGAAGAAGGTTGGTAACCAAACAGTTTTGGTTACCTTTGACTTCCAATGTATGGACAAACCGTCTCAGGTTACGTATGTAACCATAGTTCCCTGAGAAAGGCAACGAGATGCTGCGTCCGATAGGATCACTTTGGGAACACCCTCAGCGTGATTGCACCTGATGCACGTTTGTCAACTAGTCCAATGGTGAGAGTGAACGTCACGGGCGGGTGACGTCACGACCAGGAAAGGATAAATACACATCCGGTGAGACCAGCTTCAGCTCAAACTGCCGAAGCAAATCGATCACAGGAATGCGGGGAGTATGGCAACGCGACGCAGCGTCTCGTTCCCTTTCTCAGGGAACTATGGTTACATACGTAACCTGAGACATTCCCTTTCGAGGGAACTCGCGCTGCGTCTGATAGGATCGCTTTGGGAACAATATAACAAAATGCCATAATCACAAATACCTGTCTGTGTGAAACTGTGGCACACTTAAGACAGCAAAACTGATGACCCTGGAGCCGCATCCAGGTCAAGGTCATAGTACCTCACAAATGTGAGAGGTGAGGACCAACCGGCCGCATCACAAATCTCTTTGAGGGAAACCCCTGAAATTAAGGCCTTGGAGGCCGCCATGCTCCTAGTCGAGTGAGCTCTGACAGCTAATGGACACTGCTGACCAGAGACCTCGTAGGCGAGTGAAATAGCCTCGACTATCCACTTGCTTACAGTGTGTTTGGATGCAGGACGACCCCTGTTATGCAGTCCAAAGCACACAAAAAACTGGTCCGCTTTCCTCCACAGGGCAGCTCTGTGGACATATGTGTCCAGTGCTCACAGATTCAGTTTCTCCTGGTCTGGGGTTACAAATGGAGGAGGACAAAAGGCTTGCAGCACTATAGGCCTAGGAATGTTAGTCAAAACCTTCGGAATATACCCAGGTTTAGGGTAAAGGAAGGCTTTGACCATCCCCGGTGCAAACTCAAGACAAGTTGGGGACACTGAAAGGGCCTGAAGGTCTCCTACTCTCTTCAGGGATGAGATGGCGGGAAGGAAGACAGTCTTAAGTGTCAGGAACTTATCTGAGACTGACTCAAGTGGCTCAAATGGAGCTGTAGATAGGCCTTCTAAAACAATAGCCAAATCCCAAGCAGGGACCCTAGTACGCATCGCAGGCCTCAGCCTCTGGGTGCCACGGAGGAAACGAATAACTAAAGGGTTTCTCCCCACAGTAGTACCATCCACATGGGCATGGTAAGCAGAAAGAGTTGAAACATACACCTTAAGTGTAGATGGGGTTAACCCAGATGAGAAGCGACTCTGTAGGAACTCAAGTACTGAACCTATGGGGCAGTAGACTGGATCCAACTGTTGTTCGTGACACCAGGAAGTGAAAAGTTTCCACTTCAGGATGTATAGTTTCCTCGTGGAAGTAGCTCTGGAGTGAAGAATGGTCTCTACAACCTCAGCTGAGAGACCAGCCTCTATGAGTTGGGCCCCCTCAGAGGCCAAACCCACAGGTTCCACATTTCTGGACGGGGATGAAGAATCATACCCCCGCCGCCTGAGATAGGAGGTCCCTCCTGATCAGAATCTTCCAAGGTGAGCCATCGAGAAGAGCTATCGGGTCCGAAAACCATATCCGGCTCGGCCAGTGAGGTGCTACTAGCAGTAGACTTGTCCCTTCCTGGCGAATTTTCTCCAGAACTCCCGGGAGCAGAACAACTGGGGGAAATGCATACAGACGGAGCCTCGGCCACGTCTGTACCATGGCATCCAGTCCAAGTGGAGCTGGATTTGTGAGGGAGAACCAAAGTGGACAGTGCGTTGTATCCTGAGACGTGAACAGATCCACTTCCACTTGGCCATAAATCTCCCATATGAGCTTCACCACATCTGGGTGAAGTCTCCATTCCCCTGGCCTCAGCCCCTGCCTCGACAGGATGTCTGCCCCTATATTCTGTGTCCCTGGAATAAAGATTGCTCTCAAGGAGAGCATCTTCCCCAGGGACCACAGGAGGATCCGGTGCGCCAGTTTGCATAGTGGACGCGACCGCAGACCCCCCTGTCGATTTATATAAGAGACCACTGATGTGTTGTCTGTCCTGACAAGCACATGATGGCCCCTCAGGTCTGGAAGGAAGAACTTCAACGCATTGAAGATCGCCATCATCTCCAGGCAATTTATGTGCCACGAGAGCTGATGACTCCTCCACAGACCCTGAGCTGAGCGGCCTTCCATTACCGCTCCCCAGCCTGTGAGAGAAGCGTCCGTCGTCAGAGTGACACGACGACACCGAGCTCCTAACACAGGGCCCTGGGACAGGAACCAATTTTTCTTCCATATGATCAAGGCGTGGAGACAGCGCCACGTGATCTTGATCATATGAAGTGGGTTGCCCCTCGGGGAAAACCCTTTGGTCCTGAGCCACCACTGTAAGGGTCTCATGTACAGCAGGCCAAAAGGTATCACGTTGGACGCTACTTCCATCAGACCCAACAGTCTTTGAAACTGTTTTACAGTGCGTGACTGGCCTAGCTTCAATTCTTTTACGGCTGATAGAATAGCAGTGATGCGAACTGGTGAGAGACATGCTCGCATTGTCCCTGAATCCCAAACCACACCAAGAAAAGTGGTCCTCTGTCGTGGAGTAAGCACGCTTTTCTTGGCATTCAGTCTCAACCCCAATTTCTGAATATGGGCGAGAACGACATCTCGATGCCGAACCACCATCTCCTCTGACTGTGCTAATATTAACAAGTCGTCGATATAATTCAGGATGTGTATGCCCTGCAGCCTGAGCGGGGCCAGCGCTGCATCTACGCATTTCGTGAATGTGCGGGGTGAAAGAGCTAGGCCAAACGGAAGAACCCAAAATTGGTACACTTCGCCCCCGAAAGCGAACCTCAGGAACTTCCTGTGCTGTGGAAGGATGGAGACATGGAAGTATGCGTCCTTGAGATCTACTGTGACAAACCAATCCTCGGATCTGATTTGAGTCACGATTTGACTTAACGTCAGCATCTTGAATTTTAGCTTTCGTACTGCTCGATTCAGATGAACCCCCATCCTTTTTTGGAACCAAGAAATACCGTCTGTAAAACCCTGACTCCCTGTCGGCACCCGGAACCCTCTCTATAGCCTCCTTTGCTAATAAGGTTTTTATTTCTTGCTCCAACACCAGAGCCTGCTGTGGAAGTACTGTTGTTTGCAGCACTCCTTTGAATAGAGGTGGGCGGCACCAAAACTGGATTTTGTAACCTTTCTCTATAATTTGCAGGACCCAACGTGAGATATTTTGGAGAGATATCCACTCTACCAGAAAATCTACTAAGGGAACCAGCCTCTCGAGGCTGGCCTCTGATGTATTGACAGCACATATTTGATGTAAATTTATCCTCCTCAGAGGATGTGAATGTGACGCAGCGTCGTGTTGTTCTGAGTTCTGTGTCACTAATTTGCTGGGAACCGCTGTGCCCTGAAGCACCAGAGGTGGCGGGGGTGGCAGAACGGCCCCCTGAGGGCCACGAGGTGGGACGGGTACCGTATACTGAGGTGAACACCGCACCACCCCGTGTGGGGCTGCCCTCAGAAGTCTGACACCACTGGCGTCAAGACTTCTTCTGCCCAGCCTTCTTCGCCTGAAGCAAGACCCTCAGGTCTGTCTTCGGCTTAGCAGGCTTGGGCTGAGAGTGCCATCCCGGCCCACCGTGTCTCTGAGGTGGAACACGAGAAGCGACACTCTCCTTCTGCTGCGCTCTGTATGAGGAGCTATACAGAGGATGGATGGCGGCGTGGAAGATATTTTTTGAACGCCTCCGCTTTCTTCTTAGCTTCCTGAAACCTGTCGACGACTGATGTGACAGCGTCGCCGAACAGGCCAGATGGCGCAAGCGGGGTGTCGAGGAGAAAGGCCCTGTCCTTATCTTTTAAATCGGACAAATTGAGCCACAGGTGTCTCTCCGTTGCCACCAAGGCTGCCATAGACCGCCCAACTGCTCTGGCGGTCTCCTTGGTGGCTCTTAGAGACAGATCTGTGGCTCGAAGCAGTTCGCGAACTGCGTCTGGGCCAATCCCCTCCCCGCCTTCAGCAGGTCGGCTTGGTATGCTTGCAAGATAGCCATCGTGTGCAAGCACGCACCAGCCTTCAGGGACGATGCTGAGCCCGGGGACAGATTGCCCCGGGTTGAACAGACGCTTGCGAGCTTCGCCCCATAACCATACTCCTTCAGCCCTCTTATTTCAGAGTAGTGTTTGACGTGAGGGCTGAATAAACGGGATGAGTATGGTTTTCTCCATGATCTCGCTAACTCATCATGGAGATCATGGAAAAATGGAAGGCCCCTTGGTGGAGGTGATTTATTTGACGTTAGGAAACGCTCATCCAGCTTGCTTTTAGGACGAGCGCCCTGTTTCTCGGCTGGCCATTCGATGTTCAGCTTAGACACAGCACGAGTTAACACCTCCACCAGCTCCTCATACTCTGGGGAAAGAGATGGCGAATCATCTTCCCCCATATCGACGCTCAACACATTCACCTCCTCAGAACTGGAGTGTTGAAGCGACGAGCCCTCTCCCTGGGCAAAAGAAGCCGCTGGGCGGGCTTCCAACACCAGAGAGGGGGCGACGGATCTGCCAGGTGAAGGCTGAGAAAGGGCACTCGTGCCCGTCTCAAGCCCCGCTGACAAATCCATCTGCGAACCCCATGACATCTTTCTCCACGCTGCCTCAGCAGCCGCGGGTCCAGAGCCATGAGGAACGCTTGCCTGCCCACTTTCCTCAAAAAGTGAGAGGCGGGAACGGAGCGTTCTAAAAGGAAGCTTTTCACAGTGCTCACATTCAGCCCCCTCGAAGGCTGAAAGAGCATGATCCGCTCCCAAACAGATAACACATAAATCGTGTGTATCCCCACCCGTTAGGAAACGAGGGCAAGGAGAACCACACGGTTTAAATGTTTGGTTCACCATAATATATTGAGCTGTACAATATTGGGACAGACAACAATAAATAGACAGAGACAGTTTGACACAGAGCGCTTTGCTGAGGCAGAAAAGCTGAAGCCGGTCTTGCTGGATGTGTATTTATCCTTTCCTGGTCATGATGTCACCCGCCTGTGACGTTCACTCTTGCCATTGGACTAGTTGACAGACGTGCATCAGACGCAATCACGCTGAGGGCGTTCCCAAAGCGATCCTATCAGACGCAGCGCGAGTTCCCTCGAAAGGGAACCCACATTTCTCAATGTATCTATTGTGTTCCACAGGAGAAAGAAAGTAATACAGGTTTGGCACGACATTAGGGTGAGTAAATGATGAAAGAATTTTCATTTTGGATGTCTGTTTCCCTTTAAGACACAATGTATTAAAGAGCTTATAAACAACAAATGTAATTTTTTTTTTTTTACAATTTGATTTAATGCAATAAATGTCAATGCAAAAAACAACAACAACAAAAAACAATGCATGACTAATATTATATATTAATAATATAACTAATGTTCTATATGTTGTTTTATCAGTTGTTTTTAAGATTTACACTAGCTTCTACAGTGCTTGTCTGTATAAACTGCAGGGGCATTGACTGAACTTCTCCATTTCATTAATAGCAACATTGCTCTCACCTTGAAGAAATATGAGACCACTGGTGATATATAGCTGTCAAAGCATTATATGACAGTCACATTTATTGAAAGAACACATTAAGGATAGATATTGGTCTGATGATACAAAAGCACTCTATAAATGATCTAATGAATATCAGACTTCAGATAGCTCAGGGTCATATGAACGTTTCAGTCTGATTTTAAGGGGCAGGAAGATGTACTGCTTGAGTTTCACCACATCCTTATTAAACGGAAGGACAAAAAAAATCAAAGTGCAGGGGAATGATACTTAACTGATACACTAATTTACAGGAAAAAGAACTAAAGAAAGGAAACCGAGAAGAAATAAAGAAAGAAAGAAAGTCAGTATATCACTTATATCTCCCTAACCCGATAAACATTACACTATCTAGTCTCTTGAGTCTTTCCAATTGCTTGGCTACTATAGTTCATGTGAGCTGCTGACCTGTGCTGTAACCTTTCAGTGAAGACACAATTATCACCTAGCCAGAGGCAGAGAAATGGATTGATCTGGCTTTAGTTAACTGTAATTCATTGGCCTCTGTCCACATTAACAGTCCTGTGGGGAGGATTAATGTGGCAGAGGACCTGATAAACCAACCTAGTTCTCTAATAATGTCCCAGCTCTCCTGTTGTGTGCAGAGTGAACTGTTTGCACTTGGGATAAAAACATTGAACATTAATCCAATCTCAATATAGAAGTTTGACTTCTGGATTATTTCATATCTAGAACAATGTTCAGATATACCTTAGTGTGCCAATAACATCCCAGGACCTTTGATTCAATATAATATTGATTTGAATTTGTAGTTGATCTCTTTTTGAAGAAGTAATCATTTGTTATTACTGTATATAAGGATTAATATTATGTTTAAAGCATGATTATTTGTTTTCTTTCTGTTTGCTGGCCCATGAAATCAAGTGGGAAGCTTGTATATTGTGCCTAGTCTTTAATTTAAGATTCTGGAGAAGAGGGGCTCAATTAGAGTATGACATCTGAAATATGTTGTCAGAATTATAAAATGCAATTAGGTTTTATTGTTCAGTGAAGTGCATAAACCACAACTGTGGTTAAATTCTGAAAGTGAAGTATAACATTGTTTTCATGACACATATTGTGGATTTCAGGAGAATCTCAATGTGAGTGAATTGTGGTTTTCAGTTAAGAAGGGGGCATTTATAGGGCAAAGCTAAATGCAACACCTGCAATGGATAGGCTGACTTTTTGTATTCAGACTTTTTGTAAGTCTGTTAGTATTCAATGAAGAGATTTAATGCAACTTTTTAATCTGACATGAAACATTTTCAAAGCAAATATTGCGTACCGACAATTATATAAATAAATATATAGCTGTCAGCCATATTATATATATATATATATATATATATATATATATATATATATGTATATGTATATATGACAAATTTTTATTTTGTCACTTGCAATTAATAGTGTGGACAGTCTGCCTGAAACGATCTTTGATTTGAGATCTGATTTGCCTGCAGTCTGGACATAGCCTAAGATGCTTCTTTTAAAAACATAAAAGATAAAAACTTACTGACCGCAAACTTTTGAACAGTAATGTATATTAAATAATTTACCTTATAAATTCCACTATTTGCTTAACATGCCTTTATCCACATAAAACACAGTAGAATACAAAACTATGCCAACACTGAAAATTGGCAATCATGTCAATTCACACTCCATTTTCTCTGAATCTGAGCTTAGCTGAGCTAAACCTGTCTGTCGCAGGACAGATGATAGTCTAAGAGACAATTTTCAATTCCCAATTTTGACAAAATACATGGATTTAGTTATTGCATTGTACCTTTGAATAGCTATATATTTGAATATGTATAGAATTTGTACAACACATTGTAAGAATTTTAATATTTTTAAAAATGGCACACTTCACTTTTATCATCAGCACTCTCAGAAGTGAGAACTCCAGCATCACAGCATGTGTTTCTAATGAAATCCCTGTAATACCAGATGAAAGTGTCATGGCTTTGTTTTGTCATGTTTGTGACTCTGGCCAGGGCGAGAAAATGCCAAGGAGGAGTTAGATGATATGCTCATAAGTCATGACACTGTGCAATAAATCTGGTGCAGGTGTGGCTTATTGATCTCCCCAGAGAAATATAGTCCTTCCATTCTGTTCCTCTTCCGCTGATATACGGCCACACCAATGTTGTAAATGAGTCTCAGGGCCATTTACAGAGGTTTGGACAAAGGGCACCATTTGAGGCTGAGTTATCAGAACATGCTGAAAATCTTTTATCGCTGAGCAACCTTCACCACACATTTTTTGAAAGAAAGAAAGAACGGAAGAACGAAAGAAAAAGAATGTTACATAGGGAGCAGCTGCAGAAGGAGATCAGTGTAAACAGGCCAAAATGATCTGCAGAGATGCAATGATGTGATGTTTTTTTTCTTCTTCTTCTTCTTCTTTTTTTTTCCCTTCAACACAGAGTAAACAGAGTAGATTGGGGAGAACTTAGGCGAAGGTGTGTGGGAGGATGAATCCAGTGAGTCCAATAAAGAAACACATCGACTGTTGTTTCTCCAGGGGAGCTCCTATATCTCTGTGTAACTGAGGGGAATATTACACATGCCTCCTGTGTACACCACAGTTCCTTATGTGTGAGATTACATTATGGTGACACATTATACTTGTGTGTTTGATCTTTGTTTGTTTGTTTGTTTGTTTGTTTTATCAGGGCATGATTGGCATTACTGTATGCATCTGTTGATATGTATGAAAACCATGGAAATATTATTAATCGTATATTAAAGGGATAGTTCACCCAAAAATGAAAATTGGTGGAATGCTATGGAAGTCAGAGGGGCCGATTAACTGTTTGGATACCCATATTCTTCAAAATATCTTATTTTGTGTTCAGCAGAAGGAAGAAATTCATATTGATGGGCCCCATTGACCTCCATACCCAGCTAGAAATTTGTTATGTTTTGAGAATGTTTTCAGTGGCAAGTTCTATTTTTGTTCCTAGAATATTCTGCTAAAAGGTATGATAAAATTCTCTAAAAACATTCAAAAATGTTTAGTGATAACATTGTTAGAACATTCTTCCCATTGGCTTCCTCTATGAGCCTAATGTTATTAATTTCATATTATTTGTTGTAGTAATGTGTTTTTACAGCATAAGATCCAGCAGTGTTTTCATCAGATAATGAATGTAGATGTAGAATTTTAAAAACACACTGTAAACTAATCATTTTGACTACTGAACCACTCACAGACATCAATAAATCAGCATATGAATCTCAACAATGGTGACATGCTTCAGGCCACAATGCCATGGATGAGTTTTGTATGGTCTACCCAGAATGCATTGCAGCATGAAACATGTCACCGTTGTTGAGATTCATATGCTGATTCTTGATGTTTGTTTGTGTGTTAATGTCAAAGGAGTTTAACATTTTTTAATAATTGATATTATCTGATTAAAACACTGCTGGATCTAATACCGAAGAACCACAGAATTGCTATAAGAAATAGTGTGAAATTAATACCATAGATTAGACAAGGTAAAATCAGATTATCAGACCACTATGTGATGATAATGTCTTTATCATCAATAAATAGCTAACATCATCTGATCACATATTCTTTTGCTGTACTTGCCATAACAAACAGTTACAGCAGCCAAAGAAAAACTAACATTAAACAGTTAAGAGTCAAACTGCCCAACTAAAGCAAACGCTGATCACCATAATGGTGAGATCAAACCAAACTATTACTGTCAAACATCATCATCATGTCATTGACAGCAACATCTAAACCTCTTTTTATTTCAGTAAGAACTTTCATACACATATGACAGAAATAATTATAAACCTGGTTTGTAATAAGTGAAGTAATGCTGTATTTGGAGTTGTTTAATTACGTTGGAGCTTGACGTCAAACACATGTTGGGTTTAGATGTCAACTTTATTTTCATTTTTGACCTAAATTTGACATATAAGTGACGTTGGAGTCCACATCCAGTTCCCGATGGGAAACTTCCAGCTAAAAACTTTATAAGAATGTCAGGGGAAAATGTTCTAACAATGTTATCACTAAACATGTTAAGATTGTTTTTAAAGAATGTCATCCTACCTTTTAGAATATTATACTGGGGAAAAAATTAAAACTTGCCACTGAAAACATTCCCAGAACATTCTTAGAACAATAACATTTCTAGCTGGGTAGTATGGAACAAAATAAAATTCTATGGAAATCAATGGGGCCCATCAACTGTTTCATTACCAACATTCTACAAAATATCTTCTTTTGTATTCAGCAGAAGAAAGATATTTAGACAGGTTTGGAACAACTTGAGGGTAAGTAAATGATGACAGAATTTTCATTTTGGGTGAACTATCCCTTTGTGAGTAAAATACTAATGTGTTGTGTATATACAGTAATTGCATCTTTAGTTGAATTTAAGCATAAAGTGGTGGCATCTCAAAGAGAGCATTGTGAATAGAGCAATATTCATCTTCTTATATTTCAGACAATGCTGTTCATATGTGAATTTGGCTAATTTTGCTACATGTGCATTCAGTTTTATCCAAAACGGATGAATCTGGTTTTATTACATTGGTTGTTGTATGTATCATGAGAGTTCAGAAATGGTGCTAAATGTCACATTTTATAATATCGTACAACCTACATTAACCCCAACCCTCAATCTAACCAATGATGTTAAGAAAAGCAGATGTGAGATAAAAACACCTTTGCTGAAGCATCCATGCAATTATATCTTACTTTTTCAAGTCTTTGTGATTCTTTATCGTGCCTATTGTTTCACAGGACTCATACTTGAGTGCTCCACATCACAGGTGCAATGCTGTACCAGGTGAGCTACTGAGCAAGTTTACTACGATAGAAAAGCCATACAAATGGAGCTGATTATGTGATGCTTTTATCAAAATGTGTTTACAAAAAAGTGTTTTGAGGTCATAGCATAGTATTGTGCAAGAAACCGTGCAAAAATAAGTCTTTATAAATTGATAATTTACCCCTGTAATCAGTATATGTGTAAAAAGGAATAAAAGATGTTGGTTTTTTACTGCCACTAATGTTTGTTTCAGCTGGAAACTGCAGTGAGTTGTGTGTATAGGTGAATTGTATGTGTGAATTGTACACATGATCCTAGTCTGATTGGATGTATGGCATTTCACTTCAACAACAAAATAAATGGCTAGTTAAGAATCCTACAACAACATCAAACAATGCATTACTCTGTCATGGAAAATAGCTATGTAATTGTGTTGTTTGTTAGCTAGCAAATGTTACTCAAAATAATAGCTATCGGATGTTTGCTGCAGAGAGCAAAATGACAAAAAAAAAAAAAAAAAAAAGATTAAAAAAAAATACATATATCATAGGCAGCAAAGAACTACAAAGAACAAATGGGATGAGAGTAATACTGGAACATTATCACTGTGTTCATGTCAGGTCATGTTCTCTGGTCTTCAAATGTACATATTTACAGTAGACTATATATAAAAGTATTTGACAAAGTATTATTTTTTTATTCTTATTTTATTAATATTTGCTGATTTGCAGAGCATCATTTGCCACTATGTGCTTGAGGAATGAGGACAAAATAGGCTGGATAAAATTCTAGTTTCCAGTAGCTCTACTGTAAGCAGGAAAACCACATGAATTCCAGTCTATGTTTCTTGGCTTGTTTAAATGGGGGATAATATAACCTCTGCTCCGTCTATTGGGGACAAAGTAGAACAACATTTTTCATTCAACGATTCAGTGTCTGACAGCCAGCAAACTAATATAAATGCAGCACGGGACCAGCAGTCAGCAAAATGAAACAAATATGACTTTCAAACACAGACAAAACTGAAAGTGCAGATTCCTCTTAATTTAGGCCAAGTGCTTCACAAAACTTCTACAGGGTTCCTTGGCTCGGTGCATCAGAGGAACAGATGGAGAACATAGAACAGTGGCAGAGAGCAGTTATTATGGTCTCGCACATTAACAAAAAAAAAAAAAAAAAACTCACTGCAACATAATAGAGTCTTTGTCGGATCCGCTTTCCCAAGCCTGTGGAAACACTGATGCAAATGTATATTTTAAAGATCATGATTTGCAGGGTGTTTTGAGCATTGCCCCTTTGAAGAAGGAGCTCAGGGGCTTTTGGGAGGGTACTGCACTGCTGTATCCCACTGCGGTTCAGGAAGACAAAAGTAATATTCTCTGGTGAATTAATGCAGTGTCGCTAATTCTGTCTTCCCTGCCTCTCCTCTCTTAGTGCCGTGGGGTTTGAAAGAGCGAATAGAGTAATGGACATGGAAAAAGAGCGACTACTGCCAAAATTCAAAAACATGCTGCTGAAGGATGGATGGAAGGCAAGAAAAAACATTGAAAAGGCTAGTCAAATCCCCTACTTCTAGAAGAGGACTCAAAGGATTTAAAAAAAAAAAAAAAAAAAAAAATCCCTGAAATAATCCTTCATTCAAAAATATAAAATTGACAACAATGAGCGTTCCGCAGGTATAAGATGGCATATGCATTAAATAAAAAAATATCAGTCATAAGCCTTGTGGATGTGACAGTATACTGTACAGGCAGTAGACAATGAGTTTACATCTTGTTTCTATACCATTGAAACACTGGGTATTTTAACATTTATGGGTAGGCTATTACTGAGTATTTTAACCTTTTTTTGTGGTAATCAACATGATGCTGCAAGTGCTGTTGATTTGAGCTTAACTTACTAAACCCTGAATATTGATTTTGTCAGTAGGAGAGACAACTTTTTTGAATAAGTGTTATGAATCCTGAGGTACTTGGATGTAAGATAAATAGTACACCTTGCTGCAACTGAATAATTTATATTCCTGCATTCTTGCCCATATGGCACAGTTATTTTGTTTGTATATGATTACAGCAGTAGAGCTCTATAAATATATTCAGCTTTCAGCATTTACATGTCTTATTCATAGTTTATAGGACCTGTAGAGGTGTCCCTGGTATGATCTGCTCTTCACACGTGTTACATACAGAAAGAGCAATAAGCCTCTAGACTACCCCTCAGAGGATTAGGAAAGGGTTTTACAATTTTTGAATGACGTAACCAGCTGTGTCTGATGTGATGTATATGGAGATGCTCCACTTTATTGTCTGTAATTAATTAAACGTCATATCAAATCACCAGGGATTGGAAGTCAAATGTTGTAGGCCATGTCGGATAAGTATTCATACCAAACTCCATCATCCACAGTTGAACCAGCCAGCATAAGGATTTTGCTCCTTTTAGGCTAATGAAGGGTATAAAGTGGTGTGATAAATCGACAGCTCGGGTTTGTTTTAAATTGTTTTATATTTTAATGTGGGATTAACGTACTCCACAGTCTGTCAATGAATCAAATATTCAAAGAGATGTGTGTCTATTAAAATTAATGGAATTACTAAGCGCAATAAGTACACTTAACCCATTAAAATAGAGATTACTACATGAAAAGCATAATTATTTGGATAGAGAAGAACAGAGTGTGTTGTAACACCACAATCTTTTCTGTTGGTTGAGTAGACAGGATGGTTGTAACACTTTCCAGTGTACTTCAAATGGACCCACAAAGACTTCACAGAATGGGAAAGTTTATACGCTTACATTTTCCATAGTTGTGAGAGACTAACATATACACATTTTAGTTTTTTTCCCCATTTTATTTTTAGCAATGTATTTGTATATGTACCAGTGTAACCCTTCTTTTAATACTATTTGATATCAGTTGGCGCACAGGAACCTGGTTTCCCAGCTTTTAGATGGTGAAATTCACTGAATTTTCAAGTATGGTTACTATTAGTACAGTTGAACTCAAAAGCAGTATGATTAAAGAAGTGCCTCCCTTATTAACACTAGTACTAAAAGTAAAAAAATAATATCAGGAAATATGTATCTGATTGACAACAATTATTTATTTACATAACTAAAATAAAGAATATGAAAAATCAAATAACCCAAAAATAAAAGAAACCCTTGTTTTTGTAATTGTATATGAAATATAAAATAAAGATTTTTTTACCCAAATGAAATTACTGTCTGTTTTTATCAGTAACACCAATCAAATAACACTTCCTTTGACTGGTTCACTATTTATTAACTATTATTCTTTTTAGCTTTTAACGTAAACAGCTGAAAATATCACCGATTTGTAATTCACCACAAATCATTAAATTAGGCAGTCAATTTAAAATTTGGGAGCTTACATACATAAAATAACAGAATGACTCACTCGAACATTCAGTTCAGTTAAATGATTCACAATACAACTTAACTCAGATGAAATGAAATGAATGAGCAGTCCAGGAATCAAAACCAATCAATAGTTTAGTCAGATCCACATAAATGTCACCCATAGTGAAATACCCAGGTGTTTATCACTCGTTGGGGCCCATACGTTGGTGCACTTGAGTATTTCAATTTCTCGCAACAGTAAATGGATTCAGATCTGAAACACGTTACTCACGAACTGTCACACAGCAATGCGATGATCTTTTCCTATCGGCAGAAACTTCCATGCCGCGATGATAGTGCTGAAGAACACAGCCCCAGTTACAAGAAATCGCAGTTTGCGCTGGAGAACTGTGAACAAGGGAACTCTTTCCTGTGGTGCGTCACTCCTGTCACAACCACGTCCCGAACACTTTCCAGGCACGCTTTTCAATGATGCGCCATCCCGTCACGTTGTCAGACACCCGCACGACACGACAATCGATGACTCACAAAAAAAAAAAACATTAACTGAAAACAATCAGCGTCGATTTGGCCAAGCTAATCGATGTTAGTCGGTTTATTTTTTTTTCTGCGTCATCAGTCTCTCCGTGCATAATGCGATCCAAGCGATTCTTATCCTCCCACTTCCACCAGGCTGAGTTCTCATTGGACCATCACAGTCCGTCACTCCAACATGGAGAAAGTTTTCATTGGCTTAAATATTAGGATTCGTCTTCACAATATATAAATAAAAATACAATACCCAAAAATGATTTACATTAAATATCCTGAAAAAAAAAAAAAATACAAATATAAACAATGAAGAATCTCAATATATATTTTCTCTAAATATTGAGTATGTTACACCAGAAATAACCTTATTTTTAATTAAAAGGATAGTTCTCCCAGAAATGAAAATTCTTTCCAAACCTAAAACATAAAAGAAGATATTTTCAAAAATGTTGGGAACCAAACAGTTTTGGTGACCATTTTGTATGAAAAAACATTTACAGTGTCCTATTTACGTTACATGTACTTACTATAGTAATAGCAGTAAATTATGCATAATTATATGCAACTAACTCTAAATCAAACCCTAATCCAAACCCTATAGTAAGTATGTGTCAAAGCCACACCCTGGTCTCAGTTCCATCATTTGCCCGCTCGCGCTTCCCACACCTGATGCTCATTATTTGAGCGTGTGGAGTGTACAACCCGAATTCCGGAAATGTTGGGACATTTTTTAAATTTGAATAAAATGAAAACTAAAAGACTCATTTAGTGAATGAGACTAAGTGTGTCCTGTGGGCCAAGGCTCATTTAAAATGGAAAAGTGTTCTATGGTCAGACGAGTCCAAATTTGACATTCTTATTGGAAATCATGGACTCCGTGTCCTCCGGGCTAAAGAGGAGGGAGACCTTCCAGTGTGTTATCAGCGTTCAGTTCAAAAGCCAGCATCTCTGATGGTATGGGGGTGCATAAGTGCCTACGGTATGGGCAGCTTGCATGTTCTGAAAGGCATTATGAATGCTGAAAGGTATATAAAGGTTTTAGAGCAACATATGCTCCCCTCCAGATGACGTCTATTTCAGGGAAGGCCTTGTGTATTTCAGCAGGACAATGCAAAACCACATACTGCAGCTATTACAACAACATGGCTTCGTCGTAGAAGAGTCCGGGTGCTGAATTGGCCTGCCTGCAGTCCAGATCTTTCACCTATAGAGAACATTTGGCGCATCATTAAATTAAAAATACATCAAAGACGACCACAAACTCTTCAGCAGCTGGAAACCTATATCAGGCAAGAATGAGACCAAATTCCAACACCAAAACTCCAGAAACTCATAACCTCGATGCCCAGACGTCTTCAAACTGTTTTGAAAAGAAGAGGAGATACTACACCATGGTAAACATGCCTCCGTCCTATCTATGTTCTATTGTGAATAAAATATTGGCTCATGTGATTTGAAAGTCTTTTAGTTTTAATTTTATTCAAATTTAAAAAACATCCCAACATTTCCAGAATTCGGGTTGTATATAAACACTCGCTGCATCCCAATTTGCCTACTTACACTATACCCTAAAAGTATGTACTGTTTTTGTAAAGAAAAAGTACATACTTTTGAGAGTGTAGCAGAATAGTAGGCAAGCTTTGGGACATACTACTTTGCCATAACTGTGTCTTTAATGGACAACTCTGTCGCTTAGTTACGTGCATCCTGTCACCGTTTAAACTGCCCTGTCAATCATCTTGTCACAGTTAAAATCCTCCACATTCAATTTAATTTAATTTCCTACTGTTTCGGAGAGAAATGTAGTAGCACGTTGCTGCCAGTCGTGGGTCTTTCATGCTGAGAACTCTCCTAATGTGTTTGCAGTTTGCATAATGATGCATTAAAAAGTTAATGACCAAACGTATCTTAACAAAAGTTCACAATGTTGTTGCAGATGAAATATAATGTGGATGACATTGAATAAATATCTTTTCATCAGGTTAGATACTGATAATTAATTACAAAACCCGTTTATCTAAACCTCTCTACTTAATCGTCGGACTCGCACATCCATCATGTTTATAGTTTTTTTAACACTTTTTACTCGTGTTTGTAGTTGATCGAATCCTCATCCAATACGCAATGGGTTATGGGCAATATTAGCCATTAGAGTGTGTACGGATCTGCACTCCGAATACTCCGGGGTCTCTTTGGAATACTCATTGCAACATACTATGATTTGGGACATACTAATTCTATTTTCGAATACTATTTAGGAGGGATAGTTTGCGAATTGAGAGGCAGCAACTGAAACAAAGATCAGTCTGGGTCTGGCTTTGAAAGCTGTAAAGGAAACTTAACATGCTTATCTGCAAAGGACCAAACTCACCAAATGTTTCCTGTTATGACGTTTGATTCTCTGAAAGGACACAAGTTGTTTTAGTTTGATTCTGAACTGTACAAGTAAAAAATTACTAGAGATACATTCTGTTCTTCGTTTCAAAAACTGTGAAAGACTTTAACTGTGAATACCAACCTGAGTTGTTTGATGCCTCATTTTAAAGACTGTGAGAGATCTTACCTATGAATACTTATCTGAGTTATGTTTGTTGCCTCGTTTCAAAGACTGTGAGAGATCTTATCTGTGAATACTTACCTGAGATATGTTTGATGCATCATTCCAAAGACTAGGAAAAGCCTAACCTGTGAATGCTTAACTGAGTTATGTTGAATGCATCGCTCCAAAGACTTTGTGAATGCTTACCTGTGAATAACCACCTGAGTTGTATCCTGTTATGCCCTTTCTGGTGAAAACTTTCCTGCTTTAAGTCTGTGCGTTTCCACCCGTTGTTTCTCACCAGTCCAGTCATCTTACTTGTCATATGTTGGTTTCAATAAACTGGATTCACAAAATAACTACCTTGCCCTAGTATCATTACAGAAAAGCCAGACCCTGAAACATGATTCCAGCGGGAGTTTTCCTTAGACCAAAGCTTTCCTGTGCACTATTTTTCAGGATGGCCAGGAAATCAATGACTATGTGGAAGGAGTTTTTTGAGTGTTGCCATCTGACCAGGTGGGATTACCAGGTTCTTATAAACTGTTTTGTGGGTGGAATGGATGACAACATCAGTCAGTTGCTGCTGGCGGGAGACTCGGGGATGATACTGGAACAATTTTTGGAAAGTATGCTGTGGCTGTGTGGCTCAGCATATATAGTCAGAGAGGTGGACAACGACGACAGCGCCACTCAGCTACAGTCCCTCCAGTCCAATCATGATGTCCTCGATCATGTGCACCAAGCCCATAAAGAGCTAATGTCTGCCGTCATGGAGCTAAAGTGGTCTGAGAAGTCTGACCAGGTGTGTGTGCTGGGTTGTACTTCCGTACCTGTAGGAGTCTTGGTGGAGCTAGATGAGGAATAAATGATCATCACAGTCCATCTGCATCAGAGAGTTTCAGTGTTCCCCACCTGAAACTCTGGAAGTCTTGGTTTCCTTCTATGCCTAATCCCTTCCTCCTCTACCGATCCTGGTCAGTCTCAATTCTCCTCTACCGATCCCCGTCAGTGTCAATTCTCCTCTAGCTCCAAGTCTCCTATGTTGATGCTCCCACCCTGCCTCCCACTACCACCTCCTCAGCCTGTTCCATGTCAGTAAAATGGACGTTCTTGAATTGTATGTCTGCCCAGTCTTGCCTGCACTGCCTCTCCTCAGCCTTTTGGCTCATGTTGATTCACCTCAGTCTGAGTCTGTGCCAGCCCAACCCTGGATGGTCGACCCTGTAGCTCCACCTAGGATCACCAGTCAGCTTCACCATGGCTCCTCGCTCCCTCTGCTCCATCTGGGACCATTGTCCCTATGGCTCCACCAGGCTTCCTCGTCCCTCCAGCTCTGCCTTGGTCAGCCGTTGCTTTGCCTGTGCCACAGACTTCCAGGCCTTCAGCTGCGCTTCGTCCCTCCACCCCTTTGGCTCTGTCGGGCTCTTCCTTTCCTCCAGCTCCACCTTGGTCCTCAATCACTCCGCCTTCACCTCAGTCCTCTGGTACCTTGCTCCACCTTGGTTTCCTGTCACTGCAGCTCCACCCTGCCCTCCAGGACCTGAGTCTCCACCTTGGCCAGCTCCATTTTGGTCCATCGGCTCCCTGGTTTCTCCTGCCAAGTCTTCCCCATGGCTCCTCCCTCCTTCATCTCTGCTGTGGGCATGCATCCTGGTCATCTTGTAAGGGGTTATTTCCTGGTTTCTCCCTCCCTCCACTCCCCCATGGATTATAGGGAATATTTTGGAGCATCTGGAATCCCCTCCTAGAGGTGGGGGTAATGTCACAGCCACACCCTGGACTCGGTTCCGTCATTCACCCTCTCTCGTTTCCCAGAGCTCTAACGAGCTGCACCTGATGCTTGTTATTAGAGTGTGTCAGTGTTGCCAATTTAGCGATTTTTTTTTTCACTAGATTTATTGACTTCCCGCCCCCTTTGAGACTTTTTTCAAAAGTTTAGGGACAAATCTAGCAACTTCTTGGACAAACCTCATCTAGATTCTTATTTTGCCAACTGATCTATATTCATATTTATATAGATCAATGAATTTGCCATTATGATGTCATCTAGTGACAATTAGCTACCAGTTTTAGCTACTTTCAACTGAAAGCAGTTGGCAACACTGGAGTATGTGGAGTTTATAGAAACGCTGAAACAAAGATTCATCTGGGTCTGGTTTTGAATGCTGTAAAGGATACTTACCATGCTCATCTGCAAAGGACCAAACTCACCGAATGTTTCCTGTAATGATGTTTGATTCTCTGAAAGGACACAAGTTTTAGCTTGATTTTGAACAATACCGGTGAAAACTTACTTGAAATGCATTCTGTTCTTCATTTCAAAGACTGTGAAAGACTTTACCTATGAATAATTACTTGAGTTTTGTTTGATGCATCATTCCAAAGACTATGAAAAGCCTTACCTGTGAATGCTTAACTGAGTTATGTTGAATGCATCACTCCAAAGACTTTGTAAATACTTATCTATGAATAATCACCTGAGTTGTATCTTGTTCTGCCCTTTCTGGTGAAAGCTTTCCTGCTTCAAGTCTGTGCGCTGCCACTTGCTGTTTCTTACTGGTCCAGTCATCTTTAGACCTTTATATAAACTGACTCAAAAAATAAATTGTAAAAGTGTTCAGGCATTCAGCAACAAATGATTTTTCAGATGTTCTAGACTATTTTAATTAGTAAAGTGCAGGATATATTAAAATTTAGTGCATGGCTTTGGCAAGCATACTAAGCGGGGCAGAGGGTGCCTGAGCCCTCCCAAGCTCTACAGCACCCCACAATTTTCCAATGTAAATTTGTGGTGAAAATAATACTGCAGTGCACTCTAATTGACCCTTCGCCGGGAGTTTGATTGACAAGCGATTTAACCAATCATAACGCTGAATCCGCCATTTTGTCCGACAAAGCAGTCAGGAGATTAACCTCGGTGGACTTGAACTTGAAAAATGGTGTGTATTTACGTCTTTTTTATTTGATGCTATAAATTAACTAGTAGGAAGAGATGATTGGTTCACGAGCCGCTTGAGCTGAGGCACTACAGCAATCTGTCACGACACATTAAAGAGCCACAAAACGGTTTTTATTGTTCGAATTTCTTTAAAAAAATTACACAATTTGAAAGCTGGGACTTTGTTTAATATCATAAGTAACCTGCTCTGTCTTGTCTGTCGATGTGTTGTCAGTGTCCTCTTTCCTCCGCGATGTATTTTACACTGCGTGTGGCGTGACAGCGCCATGGCTTGTCGGACAAAGCAACAGTAACTAAGAGGGGCGGGTCTTTGCGAAGGGTCAATTGAGAGCCATTGGGACAGTTTTGAGACTGCCCTGCATATTTTCATGTTACCTTACGTAAAGCTTGCTCCAGACAGAGATGATATATAAATCCGCTTCAGCTATGTGCATATTAGTCTGCATCAGGTCAGTAACTAGTTGGCATGTCTGTTCTTCCTAGGTGGGGCAGCATATCAAATCAATGAAAATATAAATCCTTTAGTTTAAACATGCTCATATGAATAGCCTTTATATAGTTCTGTTGTGTTTATTTTATGTTTTTTTCTGAGAATAGACATAACTTTCTATTCCTCACCGGAAATTCCTCTACGTGTGTGTCTTGTGTGTAAAAGCCTGTCAGTCAACATTACAGCGCCACCCTCAGGCTGAATAACATTAGACCGCTGCCAAAACTCTCTGCATGTGTTCAGCGATTAGAACGTTCATGTGACATGCGTTTTCGGTCGTGTAGGGTAGACGAAGATCGTTTCTGAAACGCTGTAGAAACGCCAGTGTAGAAGAGGATTGTTTTCATTTTAAAACGAAAACACGTGTAAACGGGGCCTAAGGCGTTTTTGTTTTAAAACGCATACGTTTCGCTATGGTTATGCCTATCGTTTACACTATGCTGTGTTTTTGAACCTCGGAAATGGAGACTTTCTGCAGAGCCCGTTTTAGCTTGAAAACGCCGGGGTTGCGTTTCAGTGTAAACGTACCAAAACGGAGACTTTTGAAAACGATGGTGTGGCTGCCCACATTCACTCTGCGTATCCTTGATGGCCGTGTAATGGCTGCCCACGTTCGCTCTGCGTATCCTTGATGACCGTTTAAACAATAACATGGAGACTGAACTGCAATCTTTGCTAGTTTTGTTGTCATTTTTAGCAGCCATTGTGCAGTTAAACTCAGCATATTTTAACCCTTAAATGCATGCCTCGGGTCTTTATCGACCAGGGACGTCATTCACTACCCTCCTCCTCATTCATTTTTTAAAGTTAGACATCAACCTTCTTAGTATTCCTCAATCAATTCATTATAAACAATATAACAAGAAAAAAAAAAAAAAATCATAAAATTATAAAAGAATGCCTGTTTTCCCATTCATTTTTTGTAAAAAATTGTATAGGGTCGCTAACGACCCCAGGTATGTATCAGTGTAAGTATATTTTTTTCTGCACAACAATAATTGAATTTTTGATGACGGAATAAGTGCAATTCACCTTTATTCCACAAGGTGGCAATGTCTGATACACAATGATGAAGTGACATTTCATTCAGACAGAAAACGAAAGAATAGGAAGTATCATTAGCAAAACGTGAAATGGCTTGGCGATTTACTGCAGAGCAATGACTGAATGCTATCAAATATGACTGTCACTGTCACTTGATGGATCTGGTGAAGCTGTCAGCGAATATTGATTTTGAAGATGTGTTGAAAATGATATAGTTTTTTTGAGATCGCGATGAGCTCTGACGAGGACAGTGATGATGGCATAAAACACCTGCTCAAAATGAACCCTTCCAAGCTCCAAAAGGTAACAAAATATGCTTTATTTTATTCTTCTGTAATTGTTACTCTAATATCAGAGAATATTATCGCGACAGGTAGAGATCGATCCGGGTCGCTAAAGACCCGAATATGTAAGAATGATTGGCGAAACATTCATGCATTTAAGGGTTAATACTGCAGCTGCTTGTATGCGCATGCCCAGTGTGCTTGAACAGTCATGTGACATGCGTTTTCGGCCGTATAGTGTAGACAGAGATCGTTTCTGAAACGCTGTGGAAACACCTGTGTAGACGAGGATCGTTTTCATTTTAAAACGCCGTTTGAGACACTGTTGCAGCGGTGTAATATTCTATAATTTGATGACATCAAACATTCTGAGCCTTTTAGAACACATAGGCCGTTTACATTTAACAACAAGGCACACGTTTCTGCTTGAGTTTGTGTTCTGAAAAAAACTTAAGTAAGTTTGTAACGTGCGATCCTTATTAATTTAGTTTATGATACCCAGTTTTCTCTGTAACCATACGAAGTCGGCAAGCGTATAAGTGCTTTAAATCTGATTAGATTTTATTATTTTATTTTATTTATTTATTTTTATTCCAATCCTTTGAGTGGTTAGCTATATTTGTTTTTAGTTTTATTTTCTGCTTTGGATTAAAATGTTTACTATTTGTTTACCCTTTACATTTTGAAATTGAACTTTTTAAAAAAATTAAATGTTTGGGTTAGTGTGATGGGGCATGCCATAATAACAGAAATTAATGCATTAAAATGATGTAAACTGTTTTAAACTCACTTAGGTCGTGAGGTAGGTTGTAGCGCCGGCGGTGCACTCTCTGTACTTTATTTTAGTTTGTAACAGATAAATATGGGACGATCATATCAAAGTTTGATATAAATAGCGCAGACTTGCAAAAATTGTTACAGCAATCCCTCGTCTCCCCTCTACAGGGCCATCCCACTATCTCACCTACAGTCATAGAGAGAAGAGAGAGTGTGTGTGATAAGTCTGTGATCGGAAGGGAGGTCAGAACAGTTAAGCCTCTGTACCTGTTCTACATCAGAGCAAAAAGAGCGTCTTTTGAAATACACTGACAGTGTCCCACCCATTTGGATTTCGCCGTTCGTTCTGTGTATTGGAGGTTCCAGGGCTGCTGGGGAGGAGCGAGGCTCGTCTTTATCAGTAAGACAGCGCCGCTGCTCGAGCGCTACACTGACCGTCTGCCGCGCGCAATCACCGTTTGATCGGGACCCGCGCGGAGTCTCTCCGTTATCTCGCCGCGTGCCACTGCACCAGAAGGGCAAGAGGAACTCCTGAGAGGATCACTTATTTCATCTCCGCTGACCTTCCTAGGAGAAAAACACTGACTTAACTGACACCTGTCCAAGGAGATACTTAGTAGAAATCCTTTGCGTGTAACTCAGTGGAAAAAAAGAAGTTTTAACCGTAGGTACCGTTGGACGTTTGTAACCTTGGAACTCGTAGCTGCTGTTCGGTGAGGATGGGACCGTTGCTCGTCTTCATCGTCCTCTGCGTGCACCTCGCTGTCCCGCATCTCGTCAAAGGTGAGTGGCAAAGCGCAGGATGCATGTTTTATTTTGTGAGTGATAATGTTTAACTTTCAATTCCTGCAGGACAGGGAGACAAAATAAGAACTGTTATATTTCGGCACATCACAGAATGCTCTTAAAAGGCACGTTTAAAACAAAATGTTTATTGTGCATCTCAAACATGCCCTGAAATTAACCACAGAACGCATGATTAGTTTGCAGTAACTGTATATGAGCACAAGTCAGATGAATATTTAAAAATGTCATTCATTATAGCTCATGCTGTTTTTATTGGTCAAATTGGTAGTAGGAGAAACATTATTTACACAGTATCCCATTGCCAGGCTGCTACGGCTTTCATGATCATACTCCCACGGTTTTTACATCTATGGCAAGCTCTTTTAACATTTAATCCTTAAAAACGAACAAGTTTCGGATTTATGCTACCAGTTCTTGTGATTTATTTTAATGATTATCCAGGTAATCCAGTAGAGACTAGCTATCTTTTTTTCAATTTCACCAATTATTCCTTAGTATATCCCATCAACAGTCATAAACTTAATAGATACTATTCACTATGCTTATTTATTAGTATACATACTAATATACTTCTCAATCAATCAATCAGTCAATCAGTAAATCAATTTATTTACATCATTAGTTGATGACTACTTATTCTTATCCCTAGTTACTAGTGTGTATTCCAGCTTTGTTTATGTATGGGTTCAGGTATGCCTTGAAAACAAAGTCTGCCTAACTAAATGTAAAACTGGAACAGATATTAGCAACAGTTTGAACCAACCCAATGTCATGGGAAAACATAAGTATTTTACGAGGTGACGATTTCATATGAATTCGATTTGATTCGTACAAAAACGTACGATTTTCAAACAAATCTCATTATAAAGGACCACCCCTAACCCCACCCCTAAACCTGCCCGTTACTGGGGTTTAAACAGAACGTAAAACAGTGGCGAATTGCCGTGAGATTTTGTTGGTTTGAACATACTAGTCTGTAGATAGCGGATCATCTGAATCACAGATCATCATTGAATTAATGACGAATATTTGCAGTTTGTTACCAGTTAACCAATAGTTACTTGTAAGTATTGAGATGACAAGCAATACAATAGACATTAGTGACTAACTGATGCTAGTCACTGTAAGTAAACAGTATGATTATTTTATGAATGGTTACTGTAGAAAAAACTGCAAAAAAGGGAATATTAGTCAATAATGGATTACTTATATAATGGATGACTAGTAATTAAAATGTAAATCCTAGTAAAGTAAAATAAAAATATCTACTAGTTAGTTTTAAGGAATCACTGTTAAGATAGCTTGCCACATTACATCAGTATTTTGAGAAATAGAAGGAGACTGATCAGTTGACATGCTGGATGGACTAGAGATCCATTTACTAGAGCTCAGTGGATGTTCTTCTTGTTCTTATTGATCTCCAGTCACAGCAAATGTTTTCTTCTATAGTAGACATGAGAGTAATGCATATCCATTCAGATTCAGATGTGCTGTCATTGTAAGAGTGGACAGGTTTCCTGCCTGCTTCTTTCATTGTGAGATTCGCAACACCTAGATTTCAACATTATTTAGAGCAGACACAACTGCTGTATAACATCTTAAAGATAACGTTCAATGTCATGATCCCACTTATAATAATCATTACAAATAAAATCATTGTGTTTCGGCATGAAATTAGATTTAGGTACTGTGGCATATGTGTTTATTAGCTTATTAACTTATACACACTATTTTAGATGCTTCAAATGTGATTTTGGACATTCAGACCAGCATTCTGACTCTCTAGCAGTAAAAACAAAAGTCTCATCCTCCATCTGGAACAAATGTAGAAATTCCATGCATTCTAAGGGAAGAAGGGAAATCTTATTGCTTAGTTGTTCTAATATAGATTGAGAGACTCTGTGGAAGTCCCAGTTTTGTGGCATTAGATGTTTCTTTAATTTCATAGGAGGAATAAAAATAATCGATACACATCGATTATATATTTGCACAGTACGAATATATAACTAAAAAAAACCAATGCGGATAAGATATCTCAGATAATGTGGAAGAATTTGAGAAGAAATGTCTAAGTTCATACTGAAACTTTGATTGCAGACTTTGGTTTCTTGGCAAATGTGAGCACAGTTTAAGACACTGAGATCTCTTCTGAATCTCTAGAGGAGACACATGGGAGATTACTGGGATCTTTTTTTTGTCTTGAGAAAAACCTGAGAAGAAAAATTCTTAAATATGCTCTCTACTGAATCTCATTGCAGTCTAGGAGAAACCGTTCTCATCTGCGCTTTTTTTTTTCTCCCTGAGGGGATGAACCTGTTTTCTGAAAGTGTCTCCTTGAGGCTGCAAGAGCACTGAAGTATATAATGATGAAGCGTTCTCACGCTTTTTAGAGGCGATGAATTGTGAATACTTCATCATTTAGCTTTATGTTCCTCAAAAGCAGATGTTGTCGCTTTCTAAGTTTGGATGCTGCTTAAGTATAGACATATCAGTCAAAACATTTTTCAGCTGAAAGCAATGTTCCTGGATATGAGAACTAAATATTATAGTAAACTAATATTTGAACATAAGTTGAATGCTTGTAACTTTGTTTGTAGCTTCCCACAGTCTTCTCGACTTCACAGGTCTGTGATTTTAAGTATGCTCACCTCTTCCAGTCTTGCTGTGCTAGGAGCTATAATTGTAACTGAGCATGGCCTCAGAGCTTCCTGGTGTCAACTGTGCTTCTGCAGCTTGGAGCTGCAGCCTCCTCCTTGAATAATGGATTGTTAGCTACAATACCTCAGGGTGCACTTGTTCCTTGGCTTGGTGAGAGAGTGAAATCATCAGTGGCAGTTCTTCAATTAATCACAGCACATTCAGACGTCACACATTCGACATGCTTCAAGGTGTGATTTGGTGGCATGCCACACTTTCAGTCACGTTTTCCTTTGTTTCTTACACATGAATTAGAAACATCATAGAGTTTCTTTTCTATTATAGTTAAAGGTAACTAATATTATATTAAGTTATAAGGAATAGTCCACCCAAAAATTAAAATCCTGTCATCATTTAGTCACGCTTTTGTCATTCCAAACTATTTTTATTTTTATGTTAAAATATTTGCTATCAAAATTTAATTTAGGTTAATGTCCAGTGGTGGAACATTTGTTTTAACAATCCAACATCTATGGAAGCGTATAACAGATATCTTGCAGTATGTCTCATATTTTTTCCACTGTGTGCAAGACTGTGTGGGAGATTTCAGTGGCTGCTTTCATTGATGCATGTAACTGTCGGGGGGCAATTACAAGCAAACACCCTATTCTCAATGTCAGAGGCCACAGCTGCTGGCTTGAGCGAATTGATGCTCCTTAAACATCTCTCGCCTGGAAAGACTTGCTGTGCAACGTCTCATGCCATTTTGCTACATATCAAAATGCTGTGTGGCTGATAAAAAGGCATTTGGTTTGTTAAGCTACCGACTGTCTCAGACAGACCGTGAAATAACACTCGCTGATGACAGGGGGCATGTTGCTGTATGTATGTATGTCCTGGTTTTTTGTTTTTTGTTTTTTTCCCCACACATGGGGAAAAACTCAGGGTTCTTGGATAGAAATCAAATTTTTAAAAATCTATTTTTTGACATGATGTAGCTCAACTACTGTATGGAAGCCTGTTTCTGCTCAGAGTAAAAAACATAAAATGTATAATGGTGAGAAAGCTATTAAAATAAGAAATGAAGTCACCTTGTGAGAAGTCACAGTTTTTACATGTAAAGTTATAATTATGAGGAATACATTATGAGAACTAAATTTGCAGTTTCAAGAAATAAAAAGTCACCTTTGTGAGGTATAAAATCACAGTTATGGGAACTAATCACAGTTGTGGGAAGTAATCACAATTATGTAAAATAAAGTTGCAGTTCTGAGACTGTATATAATATCAAAAGTATAATATCAAAATTTCAATAACTAAATTTGCAGTTTCAAAAAATGGTCACAGTTAAAAGCAATTATATAAAATAAAGTTGCAATTGTAAGATATAAAGTAAGAATTATGAGAAATAAATTCTTAATTACAAGAACAAAAGTTGAAATTCCAAGAAACAAAGTCACATTTGTGAGAAATAAAGTCACATTTTGAAATATAAAGTCACAATTATGGCAAATATTCACAATTATGAGAAATAATTACAATTATGTGAAATGAAGTTGCAACTCGTAGATGTAAGGTAAGAATTATGAGAAACAAATTTCCAAGAAATAAATTTGCAATTATGAGAACTAAAGTTTTGTCATCATGACAACTCTGAGTGTTTGGCATGGTAATGGATATGAAAATGTTGATATGTTTGGTATCTGCTATGCTGCTGCTGCTGCAGAGCAAGGGACTTGCTACTGCCAATACATACATCACACGCTGCTGTGAGCAAGGTATACAAAATAGCATAAATTAATTACCCATAGCAGATCTGTACAGGTGGAGCTGGGGAAGGTGGAGGGTTTCTGAAAGCGCACTGCAGTTCTTGCAAGCAGACTCAGTTAAGGACCTATCAACCTGCGCCAACTAGAGTTTCATGACATAACTGCGTATTTGCAGTTCCAAGAAATAAAGTTGAGATATAAAGTCACAATTACGGAACATAATTGGAATTATGTGAAATAAAGTTGCAGTTGTGAGATATAAAGTCGCAATTACGAAAAAAAAAAATATAAATAATGAGTCACATTTGTGAGAAAATCACATTGTGAGAAAAGAAGTCATAATTTTGAGATTACATCAAAATTAGCTAGATTTAAGGTGGAAATGGGCTTTCGTACCTCATTGAAGAGTATAGATGAAGTTTATGAGTGACTCATCACATGACATCCACTATTTATGCATAGCTTTGTACTTGCATGTATTTTGTGAGTAGTGAATCTGTTCACTACAGTTTAGACATCAAAAGCTTTATTTATCAGTATTTATTGCATTATATTTTCCATGTTGTATTGGGTACACTATCCGTGACAGTGTAATTTTTTCCCAGCTTGAGGACAGGAGTGTGTTTGACAGAGGACCCTTGTTGAGAATGTGAGACAAATTTGTTCTGGTTGGTTGAGCCTGTGGGCCCTTAAGCTCTAGTAGTTCAGGTCTTTATCCCGCACACATGAACTGTGCTGTCAGCGTCAGCTGGCCACTTCATTAGAAAGGCTTCCCTGCATGAGTCCTGCATGCTTTATTTACTGTGTGACATTTGTGATTACATTGTGGAAAAATTCAAAGTAAGCACCTTAGAGAAACAATCCATTGTGGGCTCTCTGTCTAACGAGAAGACCATCAGCTGTGTGGAAAAATAGATTTGCTCATTAAATAGGCCTAGTTCAGATGCAAAGCGCAATCAGATTCCTTGTTAAAAATGTAAATGTGACCACAGCATTTTCCCGGAGTGAACTTACAGAGTGAAATACCGAGTTGATTGTAATTTTGAGCGTTGACGTGAGCTTTTTTTATGATGGAGTACCAGTTGAATTGTTAAGCAAATGACTTTCCTCCCTTGAGAACAACATGCAGCCGTATTACACAAGTTTACCATCTGATAGGCTCACAAGGCTCATTTTGCAGGTTGCTAGGAGAAGTAGATAGTTTTGTCATTAGTTTTTTTCTTCCATCACTTTCACTCTCTCTTTAATGAGTGTACAGAGGCCATTTCTTTCTAGATCATTGGTTCTGATAGGCTCACAGATCACAATTAATCATGAATGAAGCAACATGGCTGCTCTGGTGAAACAGAACTCAATCTTTCCATAATGACCTTCCGTTCTGATGAGGTGTCATTGAACTTTAATCATTGCCCTTCTTTTGCTGTACTCTGGGGTGTAATTGTGGTCATCACTGTCTGGACTGTGCCCATGCAATACAGCTAAAATATGGATTCATTCTTCACTTGTTTTGACAGACTAATGGCACCGTTGGTGTTTGTCGATGAGCAAGATTTTACCTGTATTATGTCATGGTAGGGCACCTCCATCACAGGAATAAGATCATGCTAGACTGTGTGAAGAATATTAAGGGGTCAATAAGATTTGTCTGGTTAGATTCTTAGATTTTGAAGGAAAAAGAAAACTCAAATCATGTGCTTCTGGGAGGACCTGCACTAGCAGTTGGTATTCAGATGAAAGGGAATGTATAGCTTGCTCTAAGTATTATAGACCTCCTTGAAGAATTTGAGGAATTTGTTGTTTGTGGGGGATGCGGTGTTAAGGTGCGCCTTTGGGGATATCATCAACTGCCACTGAGTTTTCTCAATAACGGTGACTATGCAAGATGTCCAGACCTGTGATCTTAGTGCCTGTGGGGCAATCTAGGCTTGGCTGTCTGCTTTGGGAGGAAATATTGTGGTAGGGTATCCTTTGTCACTGTGTCTGTCTTGTCTTGAACTATGAGAACATACACAAGAAAGCAAGACTGATTGCTGCATATCTTTTTCCTTCTTACTGAATGGTAAAGGCATAACAGGAGATGTGAGCTTTTTGTAACAATCCAAGATTGGTATTAAATAAATAGTGGTGCACCATGAGATGAACAATGACAGTTATTTATTTTTAATTTAGGGAGTACTACATAGCTCAACTCTTTGTATAATGCTTATTGGGTTATACTGATTAATTCAATATATATATATATATATATATATATTATTATTATTATGATTATTATTATTATTATTATTATTATTATTTATTTATTTATTTATTTATTTTTTTCACCCTGGGAATGTTAACATCTAGAAGCTTTAGCTCAGGGGTGTCCAATCCTGCTCCTAGGGCCACTGTCCTGCAAAGTTTATCTCCAATCCCAATTAAACACACCTGAACCAGCTAATCAAGGTTTCACTAGGCATACTAGAAAAAAGTCTTATAGTCT